>BMAV01007505.1:0-25103 GCA_019973955.1 Trichonephila inaurata madagascariensis
TAATACATCGAATAAATGACTTAAAAACATAACATTCATTGTATACTAACATTTTAGATTTGCTCGTAAAAATAAGAGTGCGCGTTATACGGCGATTATACCGGGAAATTAAAAAATGCAGCTTTAAAGTATACGTGTGCGTTATACGTCGGATTTTACGCGGTATATAGGATTATAATTAGCCGGGGAAAAAACTCAAGCGATGGGGAGGGGGGTCCAGACCCGGGGACCCTTCCCCCTTGTGTGTAGCACTGCTGCTACGCGAAATTTGAGACAACGTTGAAATTTTAATGCACGCTGTATGTCAGGATCTTCGGTAAGAAAATGTTGTTCCATACTTATAACAAATTTCACATCCTTGCGAATTAAATCAGCTGTTAATAGCTGAACTTCAACTTCGACTTCGCCATTATCGACTTCTTTATTATCATAAACTTTCATAAATTTGATCAAATCGTCCTCATCCAAAGAACACAAATTCCCAAATTTTTTCGGGATTTGTGCTAGAACAAAAAATGTGTGTAAAATAAAATAATTCGTGAAATGTATGTATCGCCATTTCAAAATCGTGCAAAAAAACAAAAAGAAAAAAAAAGAATTGGGTGTATTATGTTGTAAAGACGAAGAGGTAAATGTTTGTATTATTGTGTTATGTGGGTGTGCTGTGAGAGTTTAAGGAAGAATTGTATTACCAAATAAAAATGCGTAAGCTATAAAAAGTAACACATTTATATAATAATTATTCTCGTCATTTTGTTATTATATATAAACGATACAGCAATAAAATAAACAAATGATTCTTACTTCCACGTTTATTTCTTCCATATAGAACGGGTGGTAAGATAGAGGCTCGCAAAGTTTTTCTTGCGACCCCGCCAAGACAGTTAGAAAACCAAAACACACCAGAAGAATGTTCTCTGCATTTGGGTTAACATATATTTGTGAGCAAAGTTTCACTTGTATGCAGGAAAATCAACGAGAGTTAATATGATGCAAGTTACCTGACATTAACTTGGCAGGCTGCGAAGTGAATTTCAAGAAGCAGTATCATTACTGACTTCAAAGAAATTTTAGAAAAGTAGGATGTTTGTCTCATTAAACTGATTCTAAAATTGAATGCACTTGCAGCAAAAAGTATAAAATTAGAACAATAAATAAACTGAATAAAACTTCTATTGTTTCATTCAACGTATTTATTGATTTGTACGGAATAATTTACTCCTTTTGTTAGAGGCAAAGTTAACTTCTGAATGCAATCATTTTATAAAGGTACGACCCTCTGGTATTCTCTTCTACAATGAGGCCCGAGCCGGCTGGGTGGCGCGGTTGGTTTGTCGCTGACCTTCTGCACCTAAGGTTGCGGGTTCGACCCCAGCCCAAGTCGGTGGATTTACCTGATGCAGAAAATCGGCAGTGTGATAATGTTGTATTATTATGCGGCATGTAAAAAATCCCTTGGGTGTTCTCGGCAAAATTAAATTCCTAAGAACAATATCGCATCGTCACAGAGCTCAGGTGCCGCCCTCTGGGGAGGTAAACTGGGTGACAAAAACAAAATTACTTGTGGCAATTGGTATCGCCCAAATAGTGCCGCACTAAAAAGTGATACCAGCTACTAGGGAATGTACTAGGTCTGCAAAGGTAAAAATGCCAAAACGCAGCCCCATTGAAAAAAAAAACAATGAAGCCCTCGAGGTAAAACAATTGCCCACCCCTGCCATATAGCAATTGTTAAAAGAGAGAGAGAGTTGGGTCCAATGTAGAATAATTTTTATCTGAATCCGCTGAAGAAGTTTCATTATTGTCATGTTTAGAAGTGAAAAAAAGCTATCTAACACCCCGAAATAAGAGATGACGAATAAATATTCAACCACAGTAAAGATATCAATAAAAAATCCTTACGTAAACAAATAGAAAGTGTTTTCTAAACTAAAACGATGTTTTTCAACATGCTGAGTAAAGAAAACACTATGAAAATGTACTCTAAATCTTCAACCTAAACAGATCGTAAACATTTCCTCGAGCTTTCTAAGTGCGCCGTGTTGAATTTTGAGATGATTTATTCACACAATTTGTGGTTTTCAAACGCTTTAAAGTATCATTATATAAGTGTACCATATTTATGTACCCCGGCTATACTAAAAAAGACCTCTTGCGGTTACGAAGAAAGAAACTGTTTCAAATCTGTAGCAATATTGTTTTAAGGGGAAAAATAGAAAGGAAACACATGTATGAGAATACGATTGAAGCTTTATTTTGTTCTTTTTTTTCCAAGTAACAAGAAACTAAGAATTATTAGAATTATTTTCAAAATTAAAATGAAGGCAGTGTGGAAAAACCTGTTACGAAGAAACAAGTTCACTAACTTATGTTTATATTCTTGGTAAAAACTAATTTAATAATTCTGTAAATGGAAATTTTTCAGTATCATTAGAGCAACAGAAAATATATTTCAGCAGGTTATTCCAGGTTATACTCCAAAGGTTTTTAAGCCCCTATAGAAAAAAAAAAGGCCGATCTTACAGTATGATAGGGGTGGTACCCCCCCGACATGTTATCGGGGAAATCGCCATTTTTTTTTTTCCTAAAAAAATTGAAAATTCTCGCGCGGAGTATGATTGGTTTTTCTTTTTGAATAAATTTTTTTTAATGAAAATTGTATTTAATTAACAAAAGGAGTAATGCAATATTTTATAAAAAATAATTATTCTTGTTAAATTTTTGGGAAGTGGGAGACAATAGACTTATGATAATTTAAAATATGAAAATATATTGGTGGATTTCAAAGTATTTAAAACCTTTAAAAAACGGGTTTTCCAGTACCACTGTTAGCAATCAAAAACATTCTAATTTGTGGTCATTTCGAGTTTGGGGTTTTCACCCTTCAAAAAAGCTATGAGCGGTTGGCTTTTGGCAAACTGAAGTTTTTAAAAAATCACCACTAAAAATCAGGGAAGCGAGGAAAATTTTTTTTAAAAGGCAAACCACCTTCGTTATAGGGTTTAAAATTTTAAAAATGCAGGAAATTTTTAATTTTTTTTTAACCCGTTTGATTCGAAGAAATGTAGCCAAAATTCCTGTTTGTCCTTTTTTTCAAAAAGTTTTTGGGCCGCACTTATGTCCCCAATATAAAATTGACTAACGGATTTAGAGTAAATGTTCGAGTGCTTGATGGCTACTAGATTTTGGCCCCATGCGGGGGGGTAGCAAAAAGACACAGCCCCCAACCCCTCATTGGTCAAACCCAAAGTAGCGCGCGCTTACGTACATCCTTTTAACACACATCCGTCCCTTTTCACGAAATCACCCCAACAAATATCCAGCAACCGAGAGGAAAAAAGTTAAAATCAAAAAAACCCTCAGTAAAAGAACATTTAAAAAGAATAGGGAAAAAAAATTCAGGTTTTATTTGCATCCCTTTAAAAGGTGTTTTTGCGTTAAATTTTAAAAGGCACACCCGGTCCGATAGTCCTGTTCCTGCCACAATCTATAATTTTTAGTACAAATACAAGGGTTATTGACAAAACGTGTTATCCTTTCCGTGTTACCCGAAAAGTTGGGTTTTTTACAACAAGATCAAGTTTTCATTCCCCCTTTGCCGTGTGATGTAGCAGAGCTGTGTGAAAGTATAAAACGTGCTGTCAATAATGTTGATAGTAGCATATTGAGTAGAGTGTGGCAGGAATTAGACTATCGCATTGATGTACGCCAGAACCCAAAGTTTAAAAACTTTTAGAACACCTTAAAGTATTTTAAATAAAACTTGAATTGTTTCTGCATATTTTCAAACATTCTTTATCTGTATTTATCTTAATTTTTTTATTTTAGCACTGTGAAATCTTGGAAGGAATTATGAATAACCCTTAATCTGTATATTAGTGTATGAATGTGCAGATACATAAAAAAACGCACAAGAAATGTGTATATTACATATTAAAAATTTTAAAAAAAAATTCGAATAGCAGTAAAAATTTTTAAAATTTTAAATTCAGGTTCCCTTTGGGTTTCCCAAATCTTAATTAAAGAGGCTATGTATATATAAAAAACAATGAAAGCTGGTTTACATTAAATTCAACTAAAATTCAAAATTTCATTCTAAGAAATTTTGAGAATAAATTTTTGTGGGGCGGGGAAATTATTTTCCTTCTCGGGCTGAATTTATAATAAGGGAAATATATTGTATGGGCCCATTAAATTAGATCTGGGTTTATGTTATATTAAATGGGGTTTGATTTCTCATTAAAATTTTTTTTAAATCTGCTCTCATTTAGAACCTCATTATTTCTCATTGTTTCTCATTATTTCCTCATTTTTCTTTTTTGTAATTTTGTAAATTTGTGACTTTGAAACGCATACGTCTGTTTATTATATAATATTAATATGTAGTCAAAAATCTCTTAGCATTATAGTACAGATAACGAATTATGGAGCATATTTTATGCCTGAAAAAAACTTAATTGTTCTGAACAAAAAACAGTACTTTGATAAAAGTTATTGGTTTCTATAGATAGCGAACTTAGAACATATCTTTAAGCGGTTTTTCTTATCAGAAAAATATGCTCCAATTTTGGTTCTTTAGGATAAGAAGGAAGGATTTAGGATAAGGATAACATTATGCGTAAAAAACCTCAAGAAGGAACATTGTATAGAGATAAAAACAGTAAAGAGAGAGCAATTGAACTTTTCTTCGGATTTATGTCTTTTGCACTGGGTATTATTCTGGTAACATACCTTTAATAATATTTTTTTTTTCTGTGTGTGGGATGTGGAGCGACAAAGGCTACTATCCCAAATGTAACAAACCATCTACCATATTTTTTTTTCACTTTCAGTTCATTGCTCGTATTTACACACACTCCTTTTGATTCTTATATTAAGAGATCCCCTGTTTCACGTTGGCCACGATAGCCGATAGGTCAGATGGGAACTTGTAGCCAACATTGTTCAGTTACGAATTCGAATCCTGGTACCACTGAAGTCCCAAACGTGACTAGAAAGGCTGATACATGTTAAATATGACGAGGCTCAAAATCCTCCCGTGTTCGTAGTATGTAAATTTGGAGAGGATGTACAAGCTCAGGTGTGTGCCGTACTCATCATTTAAGAGCGGTTCAAAATTACGTGGGCCATTGCCAATAGAACTCGGGTTGCTTCAGAGCAGGTGCATAGCTACCGCCGTTTCAGCCGTACCCAATGATACGGGGCCCCAAGCATCAGGGGCCCCAACATGTGTAACTACAGTCCACTAACAAGGCTCTCAAGTCTAGAAAAGGGCCCCGAAGGGAAATTTTGATACAAGCCCCCCCCAGAGCTAGCTTCGCCAAGTTTTAAAAGTACAACGTAAAATCCCTCAAATTAATTTTCCCTATTTTATTTCAAAAATAAACCTACCTTTCGTCTCAATTATAAATCCCCTTTTTAAAATATAGGAAACTCAAATTGCTGAAGAAGAATTGCTATAACGCGCACTTATACTTTCAAGCTGCATTTTTTAATTTTATGGTATATTCGCCGTATAACACCGCCCAACCCCCTTTTTTTACGAAACAACCTGCAATTCGTTAATTTTATGTTTTTAAAACCCTTTTTTCGAGGTATTATCCCCGGGTTTTGAAAAATGGTTTTATTTCTAGAAAAACAACCCCTTTTGGTTCAAAAGGTCTGACATTTCTTTTAAATAAACAATATTCCGATCTTTGTAGGTCAAATTTTTTATCACATCTCTTTTTTTTTATTTTATTTTTGAAGGTATCATTTTTACAATCGGCGTACAACGCGCACCCCTAAATTCGTATCATATTTTTTGTGTTAAAAGTGCGCGTTATACGCCGGATTTTACGGTATATGTTATAGAGATGTTATCGAACTTTAGCGAGTTACAATAAATGAAATCAGTCGGCAAACAGTATTGGCGAGCTACAGTAGTGACTGCAGTACGAATTATGGAGTATCATTAAATATAAATAAATATAATAACCTTTACGAATATTTGTTTCTTTAAAAAGTGAACTTCAATATGTTGTTCCTGTTCCCTTCTCTGACTTTTTTCCTTTTTTTCCCCTTCTTTCAAATGGGGTTGCTGATTGGTAATTACTTAGTACATTCCCTGGAGTTGATATCACTTTTAAAAATGGGTCCTTTTTAAGGAAAAACCAACCCCCCAATGGAAATTTTGCCCCCTATTTAAAAGGGGAAAACCTGAAAATAGTCTTGGAAATTTAATTTTGTCGAGAGCCGAAGCCCAAACAGGCACTCTGGGGTTTTTTAAAGCCCCTAATCTTTCGACATGGGGCTGTCGGTTTTTGCATCAGAAAATCAACAAATTGGGCGGGCTTTAACCCGCAAACCGGGGGTACAAGGCCAAACACCAAAGAAAGGGTGTAATTTAATCCCAAAAAATGGAATCGGAAATATTATCAAATAATTTATTCTCTGGCTTCGGGAAAATTTATACGACCACCTATTTTTTATCTTCAGTTTACAAAGCTTTAAATTTTTGATAAATATTAAACTAGGGGGTAAAATTTGCCAAACTTGCAAAAACCCCCGACCCCCCCCTCTTCTGCTCTACATTTGTGCCCTTGAATTTGACTGGTGGGGTTCCTGACCTGAACAGACACACTTAAAAGCCCCAAAACCCGAAAAGGGAAAGTTAATCCAAAAATTTTTTTTTTTCCCGGGCATCTGTCAAATGACAAAAAAAATTTAAAACAAAAACTGACACCTCATAAGGGCCCTTTTATTTTAAGGGGGCACAATACGTTTTAATTGACAAAAACGGTCAAAAATCAAATCCCAATTTTTTAATTTTTAAAATTTTTCTAATTTTTTTTTTAAAAAACCCCAAAATTTGAAATCAAACTTAAAAAACACTGAATTTTAATAGTTTTACGTTCTTTTATTCACATCCCCATGGCCAAATAAAAATTTCTGACTTATCTCAGAAAGGTAAAATAACTGGTTTGTCTTCATTTAAAATGCTGGGTTTTTTCTACCGTGCCTAATGCTTGAATTTTTTTTTTACCTTTGCTAAAGTACATGTAACAAAAGTGGTTTATTTTTTTAATTAAAAACCCTACTTTTTTTAAAAAAAAAAAATTGAACTCAAATTTATACATTTTTTAAAAAATTTTTTAATAAGATTGTAAAAATTGTTGTATAAATACCAATCATGTTATCGCAAAACCCGTACCAACTTTTGTTCTACATAGTTTGACGTACTTGTAAATAAAATTTCATGCGTGTAGGTAAATTTTTGTAGAAGGAGTAACATTTTAAAATCTTTTCACAAATTTTAGTTTATTCCTCAAAAATTAAAGGGCTAGCTTTTTATGAAATTTTGAGGATAAAATCTGTTTTATATAGTATACACACAAACCAAACATCATATACACACAAACAGAAATTTTTGAACATCCTTAAATTGAAAATTTTTTGCGTAAATCGTACCATGTCCCCTTAACTGCGTAAAAACTCGAAACCCTGTTAAACTTAAAGTAAAGTTTGATTTTATTGCTGATGTCGAAATCACGTATCAAATGTAAAAAACATGACTCTTGTTTTTTTTTCCTCTCGTACAAGAAACAAAGAAATGTAAGGAATTGAAACCTTCTGTAAACTATACCGATATTCGAAAAAATTGACTATTCAAAAATCAATATTTTGGGTGTTATGTTTATTATCTAAATTAATACATGATAGAAAATCAGATTAAATAGAGAAACATGATTTTTCTTACAATAAGGAGTCTAAGAAGTTCCTCATCGAGTGTAGAGAAGGAATCAAATTCAAGAACAAATACAAATCCTTCAAATTCTTTACGGACTTTCCTTTTTTAACCTTTTTTCCCGCAACATTTTCGTAATTTAATTTTAAAATAATTCAAATATGTGTGTGTTTGTAGGTTAGAAAAGAAGCTTCTTTTGTTAGTTCGAATAAAAGTCAGCTTAATGGCTTAGAGGTAGTGTGCATGCTTCGTAAGCTCAAGGTTGTGGGTTCAATCCCGGTTAGAGTCGATAGATGTTCTGGTATGCGAATTTCGCAGGCACACATGTCACATGATTACGTGGTATGAAAATTATCCCTTGACTTTCAATCTGACTCTGGTACTCTCGGCAAGATTAAGTCACAACAATATTTAGCATCCGAAGAGAACTTGAATTAAAGGGAATTTTCAAGATCCCAAATTTTGGTAGTGAGGGCCGCCGCTAGATGGTGCCACCATAAAATGGATTTTACCGTATTTCAAGGAATTAGTTGCCAATGTACACTCTATTTTGGGAGGAATCAGTCATCTGCGCATTCTGCAGGCAAATATGTATACTCGTGTATCAAGTACTTTAACTTTGAAATAGTTTTTAATCTCATTTTAAGCTATAGATCTATGAGTATTTTGGAAGAAAGTAAGATCTATGAGCTAAATAATAAATCATATTTTGGAAGAAATTTATTTCGGGAGGAAGATATAAGTTCCCTCAGATAAATTTATGAAAAATCTTAGAATTTTGCTTTCATACTTTTTATCCGCATCAATAGAATTACTCAACACTGTAAAATTATACAAAACTATTAGGAACAGATTTAATTTTAATAGTTACAAAATAAAGCTTTCCTTAAATGTGTTGCCAAAGATAAGTCGTAATATTTCTCCAATTTGATTATTTGAATATAATTTCATGATGAGTCCGATTCAATACTTATTGATGAGTAATTCGTTTCATTTTTTTTTCATTGTATTGTAATGAGCGAAAAACAGAATTAAAAAAAGAAAATTATCAATTTCAGTGCGTTTTCCTCTAATAGAAATAAAAGCAGATGAATGTAGTAAATTTTCTGATTTTCGACTTTTAATTCCCCTAATTCTCTTCGTTTCTCTGAATTTTCCTATACATCCTACACACAAATTTATTCTCCTCGACCACTTCCACCTTTATAATGTATTGAGTATTCAAATCAGATTTTTTTCTGTTTTTTAAAAAACGTACATTCCGTACAAAAAGAAAACTTCAGCAATGAGGATGTTCAAAGGGGATACGCTTTAAATAAAATTCAAAGGAACAAAAAAAAAAGTAAGAAAGGAAAAAAGTTGATGAAGACTTCTTGTGAATCAAACGAAAAAAAAGGGAGTACAGAAATAAAAAAAATCTACCCCAGATAGAAAAAAAAAAGTAAAATAAAACAAGAAATCTCACCGAATAGTGGAAACAGAGAGACAAAGGACATAAAAGGAGTGCTGCAGAGAGAAAAAGAATCGGGGGTTCGGTTGGGTGGGGAAGGGACCAAAAGGGGTTTTCCCCGGCTGTGACGGAATTTTCACCAGGGCTATTTTTGATCTGTCCATTGTTTGTTAGGGTTTTTACCCAAATTTTAAAAAAGGTGAAAAGAAAATTTGTGGGGGGGGAAAGAGATGGAGAGAGAAAAAGAAATAAAAAAGGGGAAATTCTGGCTTAGGGGAGGACCTTTTAGTGGACCATGCATGCGGGGATTTGTGGCTGCAAAAAGCCAGTTTTTTCGCCCCCCCTTTGCCCACTCTTTTCCCCTTTAATTTTTATTTATTTATTTCTATCTATCTTCTTCCCTTTTTTTGTCTTATTTGTCCCTTTTTTTTATCCCTGTTCTCCCCTTTTTCAAATCCTTTTCCATATTATCTTTTCGTCTTCAGAAGACTGGTCATGGATGCATTCGAAGCTAACCGCTTTCCTTTTTCTATTCTTATCGATGGAGATTTTTTTTATTCCCTTTTTGCCCCCCCCCCCCCTCTCTTCTTTGTGACTCAAAATCTCATCTTGGCCCCTCCTGAAAAACCTTAGGTTTTTAACGCTTTTAACCCTTTCGGCGTGAAATCAAAACAAATGATGAGTATCTGGCCACTGCATGTTCTTTCTAAAGCTCTGATTTTTCCTTTTTTGCTAAGTTTGCCAAACAATTGGATATTTTTGTTTTATTTTTCATCGTGTACATTTCGGAACATTTCTTTGTTTTTTGAAAGTATATTTTATGTGATTTTTGTTCGTCCTCCTTTGCTCACGCTTGTAAAGACACTTTAAAAAAAGGAAATATGGCGTATGTCTATCATTTACTGAATGTTTGCTCATATAGTTGTGTGGAATATCATTGAAAAATGTATTGCTCGAATTTTTTTTACTTGTTGGTATACATTCGAGCCTCCATATTACGAACCTCCATATTGCGAATTTTTCTATATAGCGAACTTTTTCCTGGAACCAAGAACACTTTACGATTTTCTTCGTAAAATAACCTCCTAATAGCGAAGTATATTTTCTATATAACGAACTTTTTCTCTGGTGATTCAACTTTTTTCTCCCTATTTTTAAAGTATTTCCGGCATTTCAAGTTATAGTATCTTTCAACACATTTTATGGTGGTCATAAATCTTGAACTGGTTTTATTAGATGCCTAACTACCGAGAAATAAAATTCTGGGCGTTTCATCAAGAAGTGCAGCCTTAACCCCCATTGTCCAGTTCATTGGAAATATCTTCGATATTCCCTTTCACCCACAGTGGAGTTGTCTCGTGTCCCCATGTCTTTGAACTAGTCTCCGTTCATTTGTGGTGTTGATCAGTCGTACTGGTAACTTCGTTTCTTGTAGCTCGAAAATGTCAAAATGTAAGTGCTTGAGTGTAAAAGAAAAAACTTTAATTCTTCTAGAAGTGGATAAAAGCGACGAGAAACTCTCCTTGCAGTTTTTCTTTCTTCCTTTTTTTTTTTTGATTGGTAAGATACATAAAAATGTATATGTATTAATTTACAAAAATGTGTGAATAATTACTTTATTTAAATATGTAGTGTTTATGAATTTAAAATTTGCTTTAGGTGGTTTATCAAGAAAATTAAACGATGAACCTCTATATAACGAATTTTTCATATAACGAAATTTTTTTCGGGATTTAGCGACTTCATTATACAGAGGCCCGACTGTATTTTTTCCTAAATTTGATTTTATTGAGGAATTTGGTAGGGTTATTAATTTTTTCTATGTTAGCTAAGCATTAAATTCAATTAGTTATCTGTCTAATGGCATACAAGATAATTTTTACATTAAAAGCATTATAATGAAGAAAATATTCCACTGGTTTGTATTAGTCTATTAAATAAATTAAATGCTATATCATTCAAAAAGAAAAGATCATTGTTAAATTTTGATCATGATTTTTTTTTTCATGTTTTAAATCTTTTTTGTATTTATCAAAATATAATTCTAGTTCTGTAATTCAAAACAACCATCGTTTTTATATGACTAGTTTTCCTGCATTGTCTTAAGCAAAATACCAAAGTAACCTAACTGTAAAGAGGAAATTTTGTTAATGAATTACAACGAGTATATGAGAGACATTTAGGCAAATATTTTTAAGAAATGTGTGTGTGTGTGTGTGTGTGTGTGTGTGTGTGTGTGTGTGTGTGTGTGTGTGTGTGTGTGTGTGTGTGTGTGTGTGTGTGTGTGTGTGTGTGTGTGTGTGTGTGTGTGTGTGTGTGTGTGTGTGTGTGTGTGTGTGTGTGTGTGTGGGGTGTGTGTGTGTGTGTGTGTGTGTGGGTGTGTGTGTGTGTGTGTGTGTGTGTGTGTGTGTGTGTGTGTGTGGACAACTCTATAAGTTACAACATTGAGGAATTTTAAAAATACTTGTTCATGTTATGCGTATGGATATTTTTGTAAGTCTCACAATTTTCTTCTTTGACTAAGAATTTAAAAACAACTTTCATATATTTTGAAAAAAATTTAGTCAAATTTTTTAAAAAAATTTAATAAATATAAGATAAAAGTTAACATAGAGAAAATAGTTTATATACAATAAAATAAATTATAATACGCTACGAAGTTTTCTAACAGAATAAATTTGCTTTTTTATTCATTGTTCAAGCAATAAGATATAAGTATGCATGTACGAGACCTTTAACTCTTTTGTATATTAAAATATTTCCTTCCACCAATATATTTCATTCTTTAATAGCTATAATTAAATCTTATTTTATCAGAAAAATTTCTAAAAATGAGATTTTCATTGCAGTTTTACTAGAGTTGAACTTAAAATAAAATATGTCAACATGTAAATATTGGATAACAAAAGATTTAAAGATTATCAATATTTAATTTGCTGTGTAAACTCATCAAAACTAATAATCAAAAAATACATTTTTTCATCTGAATGTTTTATTTTTTTTTCTTTGTATAGCATTTGATTAGTAAAGCTCATTTAATTTACTCAGTTGTTAGTATTTCTAGAGTCTCTCTCTATATATATTATATATGTATAAAGTTTTTCTCTTCGAAATTACTATTTGTGTTATTAGACAATTTATTCTTAAAAACCAAAACATTTCAAAAATCAAATTCATTTATACGCGTAAATCAATAAATGTACTTAGGCAAACCAACCATTTTAAGTAAAATAACGGTACAAGTCCGTAAATATATAATTAAATATTTCTTTTTACCACAAATAAAAATATAAAATATAAATAACAGAATTTTAAAAGAGATAAATAACCTTGAAATAAATCTAAAACAAATTTTTTTTGTAGTTTTTTAAAAAATACTCTAATGAAACTTTTTCTATTTTATATAAAATAAAACGTTTGCCCCCCTGAAATATTCTAAACCAAATATACAAAATATCGTAAAACACAGTATTTTTGTAATTTCATAATCTTGAATCTTCTTTACAGTCAATTTCTTATCTCTTTAATTCAACTTCTTTTGAATATTTTTTTTATATATAAACACATCTATATGAAGTATATTTTCCTTTTTTGTGTGTGTTTTTAATAATAAAATTAACTTACCATTGATCTGATATTCAAGAGACTACTATCATTGCCAACTCAGACAACATTTCTGAGAAATTACTTTCGATTTACTTTAAAGACTGGATAACAATCCTCGAAAAGGAAGTTATACCAGCTGAACAAATGTGATTCGCGGTTAGCATTAGGTGTGAGTGAGCAGGCAAAAAATATATGTGTGCATATTAAAATTATTTTTATCCACCAACAGTAAAGGAAATATTTGCTGTAAAGGTTCTTTTAAATGGTTTAAATATAATTTTTCTTATCTTGGTACATTATATTTTAGTAAAACTGTTTCATTTTGTTGAGGTTTTCATAGGATTTGAAATTTATGTCTTGGATGTGGACTGTTAAACGTTGCAATTTAAACAGACTCGCAGAAATTTTTGAAGTTTATATGATTGCGTTAATTGTATTGATGCTATAATCTTCCGTGATGAGCTCTCAAACAGTAGATTGTTTCAAAATGATATTTAGGCATTTATCCACATACTTTAAGGATTTTAAAAAATTAGTTTTTTTTCCTCCTTTGATGAAATGAAAATTTTGTTTCAGTATTAAGTTAGTATCTCGACTTGATTGAGTTTTACAAACTCACTTCCCTTGCACTCTAAAAATCCCTTTAAATGTCATCTCTGCCCATTGGCACACATAGAAATTTTTCAAGTGCGGGGGCAGGGTCGAAAGTCCACCATTCTCGTAGCATGCTCCAATACGCCGGCCAACATATTCTTTTGATTTTGTCGACTTTGGGGAACAAAAAGCAGTAAGAAAATAGTTATTGAATAAATAATTAGCATTAATTATTAAAATTAATTATTAATAACAAATACTTGATTCAGTTTTACGTACTATATACATAGGATTATAATAAATCGAAAAAAAAGCAAGGGCTTTGGAGAATTCCGGACCCGGATTTTGTGTATTGACGAGAATACTCGTCAAGCGTAAAAAGTAGTCACCACTGACTATTTAAATCGTAATGTTTGAGAAAAACAAAATATATTCACAAATTTCAAGATACATAGAATATTTTGAGGCCAAGCCGGAACCAAACAAATAAATAAAAAGAAAAATTTAAGACGAACTCATGTGTCTCCGTATGCACCAATTGCAACAGCGTATAAGATCGTTATTTATGTGCGATTGTAATGTTTTTAGATATTAACCTAAAAGGGCCAAAGGCAACAGTTCAAAAGTTGATTTTTACCGATTTTTTAAAAATTCTTACCTTTATATGTTTTAAATATAATATGGAATAATACGCGTTAAGTTAATAAAATATAAGTTTATATTAAGAAATTTCCTTTCTTATTCATTTATTTATTTAAATATTTAAATTTTCCTATTCATGAAATCAAATTGATCTATCACTTCAGAGATTCATCGTGTAACAATCATTCAAAATAAAAACTAAAATTCAATGAATTCGTTTCAAATTTCAATTGTAATTCAAGAATATATTACACAGTAATCCACTTTTCTTCAGATAACATTGATTCTTCAAAGACTTAAGAATATTTTTTCTTTACTCTCTTTCACTTTGACTCATTTTAAATTCTTTTTCGCTCTGGTTCCTCATTCTATGCCGACCCCCATCCCCCGTTCTTACGACTTTAATTCAATGCGTAAATGTGCTAAAAGCCTGTATTAGTACTTGAGCTCTCATCTACAAACAATGGTTTGGGGACTTCGAGCACTTCTTTATCGAGAACGAAGGGGAAGAAATATTTTAAAAAATTATCACAAATGTGAAATAATGTTATAAAGAAGAGGGGGGGAGTCAGTGCGAAGGGGACCAATTCCCTATCGCTTTTATACATATATTTTTCCAGTGTAATGAAAGGTGTAGAATAAGAAAATGGTCCTCTATTTGTAGTTTGATTTTTAAAAAAACATGATCGAAAATAAATTTGCATTTAGCGTATAAATTCCCGTGAATTTTATTTGAAAAGTGTATGTTTTTAAATTTGCTGTTACAGTGGAGTGGCTGGAAAAGTCAATGCATTTTTTGATTTGTAAATATTATTAATGAAATAAAAATTCTTTAAAAGAATACTTTTATACATTTATTTTTCCCTCTTTTTATAGTCGTGCACATTTATTAATGAGTCATTTTTTACCTACGTTTCTCCTCGATTGGTGACTTGTAGTTAATTAGAGTTACAACTTAAATTCGGTATTATTATTATTTCAATTTTGATGCAAAAATTTTCCGTCCAGCCAGTATGGTGGATATGACCCCGGCTTGTAACCGAGTGGGCTCGGATTCGAATCCCGAAAAAGGCATGGATGTATCTTCGGGAAAAGAAATCGGACTTCGCGTGAAATGGATTCCCGTCTCGAATGGAAGCATACACCCCTTCTGTTCTATGCTAGGATCATCGATTGTAATAAAAAGTGTATATTCTTCTGTTTTTGTTTTGTATGTTTTTGTTTTCCATCTCTCGTCTTTCATATATATCCCAGGATAAAACACACGGCAGCAACAACAAGCAAAAATTTTGTTTATCACAGTGTTTCTATGGGAAAGCTGAAAGTTTATTCCCCAGTTTCTTATGAAATAACCTTTATTATCATAAAAATAAAATTATTTATAATTTAAATGTATTTTAACAACATGAATGAAATGTAAAATTTCTTAATTTTTTCCTTTGAGTATTTTGACAAATGATAAGTATTATTATATTGGTTTTATGAAAAAATATTTTAATGTTTTTGTGAATTAATCTAATAATATTTTTTCTTCTGAATCGTTCCTGTAGATTTTAAATTAGTATTTCAGCAAATACTCTTTTAAATCTAGTGTCCAAAATATTATTATATTTTAAGGTCTTAAGCTCATCCGGTATGGTGGTTAGCGACGCTGACTGCTGTGCCGTTGGGACTGGGTTCGAATCCCGGAGAAGACATAGATGTTTGTAAATATATAGTGCCTTCGTGGCAGGGGGTACTTTAAATAGCCGTCGAGCCGCAAGTCCTCTCGTGAGGTTGGTGGAAGGGGATAGAAAGTGGGAGGCCCCTGACCACCCCATGGGTGTTCTCCCTCAAAATTGGGATGAAACCGTGCTAAATTGTTCTGTTACCTGTATGGGGCTCAAAGCTACGGCTAACGACAGGCGTTACTTAACCCTTTGACATGATGAATTTCGTGGGCCTTAATCTGGCCTTAGCCAATTAGGTGGCATTATAGTAACAACTACGCTAAAGCAAAGTGAGTAAGGTAGCAGCGTTTTCAAGTCTTTATTACTAAACAAAATATTTCATTTCAGAAATCTCCACATTATGCAAAAGATATCAATAGCATTAATTTTTTCCGAAATTCATTAAAAAATTAATACTTTTTTAAATGTTGTTCAATTTAAATTTTATGTTACCAAATGACTTCAGTAGGAGCAAATGAATTGCAAATTTTAAAGTACTAGCACTATTTGCAAAATAAATCAATTATGATTTTCAATGTTTTTCAGTAAGCTCATACTTGAATCATTGACATGAATAACCTCGTTTGTTTGCACAGAAAATTGAAAATTTGGGAAAATCTTCTTAAGCTAGCTTTTCATGAATTGATTTATTTCCATATTTAGCTAAGACCGACATCAAATGCGATATGCTGCCAAAAAAGCAAATTTTTTTTTTCTCAAAATGAACAAAATCGTATTTTAATTATTTTTTTTTTCAGTTATGTTAAGTTCTTTTCCTGGAATTTACAATACAGCTGTAATTGATATAAATTTATTTTTAAAAAAATGGTATCTGACTGTTGCCTAATGTGAAAATTTCAGATGAATTATATTTAAGATGAATTTTACTGTCTATAATATAAAGATGCATGCATGTAACTGTTAAGATAATATCCATAATTAGAAAAATCTCTATGCTAAAAATCTGATGATCATTAGTGCTATAGTTTATATACAATAGCTTACAATTAATCGCGAAGAACATTTTTTTCTAAAGTTACAAATGCAAAACTTCCCTCCACGCAATCTCAAAAGGAAATATGCTTTTAAAACCTTTTTTTATAGACGTTTTCAATATTTTTCATATCAATCTGTATAATTTGTATTAAATGATTGCGCTTTTTGAAATCTGAATTGCTCTAAATGATAATTGTTACAGGAAAATTATGAAAATTGTTTGTCTTAGTCCAAAAGCGTAATTTTAGCAAATAATTTTTCTAATAAATCTTTAAGAAAAGTTTAAGAAAAACATTTTATTCAATAATTTAAATAGATATTTAAGAAAAAGTTTAATAATGATTATTTCTTGTGGAAAAACATATTAATACTTTACTTTAATATTTTACTCAATCTTAAAACTTCTCTAAATAAATCCATTATGTCTAGAATCCGACATCCTCGTTTCTTGACTGTTATTTCAAAATTACGAGTTCCGTCACCAATAGATCTCATGTGGCTTATAAACGCAACATTAATATTCAATCAATAAATACAAGCATTTCTTATTGCTAAAATTGTTTCGAAGCAAGGTTATTTGAATAATTCTGTCAAAAAAATTATAATGTTCTGCTATGTAGAGTTATTTGAGAATTTGAAATGTTAACATAAATTCACATTTTTCCTTAAGCGGTCAACCCAGTCGGCTCATGTTATATAATTAACATAGCGTTTCACAACTAATCATGGTCCTGTGTATTCATGTGACTACCAAAAATTCGCCGTTTCGGTGAAAATTTTCGAAATTTCTTTTATGCTTTTATTTTATACCCCATACATTTAAGATTCCAAAAACACTCTATTTTTGTTTTTACGATATCTATAAGCAAAGTTATAGCATAATTAGTAAACCGGAAGTAGATCCCTACACAAAATATTTTTAAGATATTGAACTGAAATTTTCAAAACGTGTTTTATTTAGTTCTATCTGTGTGTTATGAATCAAAATCTAATCTCTGTGTATATATTTATTTACTTTATTACTTTTTTATGGAAAAAAAATCATTAATTTTTTTAAAAAACGTGTTTTTGCATAAAATTTGGCATATTTAAACAACTTTCAAAAGTATTACAAATATTTTAATTTCTAACGCATATAAAGGTGTTATACACGTACTGTATAAATATTATTTGAATACATTTATTAGAATTCTGTGTAACTGCAATTTTTCATCAAAGTTTCACTATAAACGACAATTGTTATTGTCTATAAAACTTTCTGGAAAACATCAAAAGGTTAAAAAAATGTCAAAATTAGTTAACCATAAAAGAGCTAAAGAGATTTGACCTATAAATATGGTGAGTTAAAAAAATGTACAATTAGTAGAAAAAGTTTTATACTGTATTAAAATCTTTAAATGCATTTTCTGAGAAACTCTGTTTTTCAATTTTTTGCTTCATAGTAAAGTTCACTTAAGGTTTTAAGATATTGAATTGAAATTTTCGGAAAATATTTTATTTAGTTTTATTTGCAATTCACACTATGTAATATCTAATCTCAGTGTATATATTTATGTATTTTATCGCACTTTTTGTGAGAAAATAACATTAGTTTCTTGTAAAAAATTGTGTTCTTGCATAAAAAATGACATATTTCAAAAACTTTCAAAAATATTACACATCTTATTGTTCCAAGTATAGATAAGGATGTTAGTTATGTACTGTATAAATATTATTCAAATATATTAATTAGAATTTTCAATACAAGCCTTACCGTAACTGTAATTTTCACTAAATTTTCGCTCAAAATTCCCAATATATCCAAAATTATTTTTAATTTTGTGGAAATTCTATTTGAATTCCTAGTTTTATGCCCCATTTCAAATAAAAAAAAGTGTTTATTCAGTTGAAAATTTAAAAATTTCAAAAAAAGTGCTCCGAAGGTAATCACATACCTTAACGGGGGTTTTTTTAACAGTATTAATTAAAACAAAGCAAATAAATCACATCCTATTTTTTTATAAAACGTCATATGCTTGTGAATTTTATAAATCACTCAGAATAAAGCATATTTGCTCATTCTGACTGATAGACTGGTTACGTTGTTGTAAAATGCTCGTAAATGCATTTTCAGAATTAACTACCAACTATTTATTTTAAGATTTATAAAAAGAGAAGTAACAATAATACTATCTATAATGAGTTTTCCTTCTGACATTTCATTAGGAAAAGGCTTCATGATAAAATAACATTAACATATGTAGTTAACATAGTTAAAATTTAATAATTTCTTCAAAATACCGGCTGTATTTCTCATCCTTATAGACACCTTTATCTCAACTAATATTTATTATATTTTATTATAACATTGCTTGAAATGGAACTCCAAATCTCAGGGATTAAACAGAAGTCAAAGACAGTACTAAAGCTCCCTCCATTAACTTCCGGGAAGGATATTAAGTGGCTTTTGACTCGGTCTCACCAATCACCTGTCTTTAATCACGAGAAATTGCACCCGAATGACATCCTAACAAACTCTTTAAACAAATCGCTATCGAAGGAACTGTGTTGTCTCTAGCGCTCATTTCGCATTTGATACGTCCGAAAATTTTCCCTCCATCGCATCTTTTGTCTAACTTTCTCTTGGGGATCTTTGGGGAAGATAATGCTCCTGTCCTTTGTCTTTTTTCCCCGCTTTCCCCAAGTCCTATTAGGAATGAAATAAATCGTTTTCACCACTTTTGTCTTCGTAAAAAGAAAGTGAAATTTTGATGACTCGATTAAATAAGATGGACTAGGTGCCAAAGTCTAGAAGTGGTATTTTATTTATCTTTATGTTAAGTGAAAGAGTGAGATTTACAATTTAGTTTGAATTAAAAAAAACTCTTTTAAGCCCGCGAAATTTTTTTGAAAGGGGAACCACTACCCTTTTTTTAATGTAAAATATATTTTCTTTGTACTTTTATTTTTTTTAAAAAATAAATAAATTTTTTGAAAACTGTATTATATCAAGTAACATAATTTTAAAATGTTTTAAGAATTCCTAATTACAATAGAAAATTTTTTTAAAGTTAACTTTTATTAAATATAAATTAATATAAAGTGACTAATATGGAATTAAATTTTAAACCATACAAAAAAGTTTTACTTTAAATTTTTTTTTTATGGTTTTAATAATTTTTTTTTTAACCTTTTAATTTTAAACTTAATTATTTAAATAAAATGAATATTAAAACAATAAACCCCACATTGGGGGAAATTAGGCCTTTAAGGTGATTTTGGAACCCACTTGATCCTTTGGTTTAGGTAACCCTTTTTCATTGCGTATTTGCGGGGGACACAAAAAAATTTCCCTTTTTTTGGGGAAACCCCTAATTTTGTTTGTTAATAATTTATTTATTTTTAATTTAATTATTAAATTAATATTTGAAAAGGATTTATTGTTAATATGAATTTTTAAAAAATGTAAAAACCTTGAAAGGTGAAATAAAACCTTTTTAAGATTGCCCAAGGAATTTTTAAAAAATAAAATTTTAAATCTTTTATTAGGAGAGATTAAATTTTTAAAATAGTGAGGATTGAAAAAATTACATGCACAATGTTTTCTTTTTTTTTAAAAATTTTAATTTTAAAATTTTTACTATTTTATGACCATTTTTTTTAATTTTTAAGCCTGCTTGGGACTCTTCTCTTCCTTTATTTCCCGGGGGTAATTTTAAAGCATACATTACATGTGGCCTTTAAATTTAATTACTTGTAAAATCTGTAAATTTTTTTTTTCCTTATGTCCCCTCGCTTATCTTTACGATGCACCAAACACCCCTTCAGGTGTATTTTCTTCACACTGTAATTTGCGTCGAATTGTTTTAAAGATTTCAGATGTTTGAATACTTCAAAAATAGGAAGAAAAAAAATCGGATCACAAAAGAAAAGCTCGTTAAATAGAAAATTCACTTCGCTATTTGGAAGTCATTTTTCGAAGAAAATCGTAAAATGTTCTTGGTTCCAGGAAAAGGTTTGCAAATTAGAGAAATTTGCAAAATTGAGGTTCGTAAAGTAGAGATTAGACTGTATATATAGAGAGAGAGAAAGAGAGAAATTGTGCTTTACACGCGCGAATGAGAACAAATATTCATTCAGATTTGATTCAACAAATCGTACATTTATCCATCAGTAGTATTTTAGAATAAAATAAGCCTTAAATACAAGTACAGTATTCTTTTATGCAGTTCTATAGAGAGACATTAGTTAATACTGAATCGTCTTTAGTAATTTGATTCTTCAATGCACACTTAATAAATTTTTTTTAAAAAATATTCTATTTATTACTGAAACCTAAAATTATCCGCAAGACTTATCACTATGTTCCGTATTTATTGTATTCATACAGCCAAAAATAAACTTAAAAAAATGGATAATTATTTTTATGCGGGGCGTTCTTCTACCCTAACTGTCCTTAGTAAAAATTTGACGAATTAAAGCAAAACTTTTCAACCCAAAAAACCCAATTTAAAAATGAAATTTTCAAATTTTAAATATACCTTTTAAAAAATGAGGGCTTGTAATGCCAAAAATTCTTAATAAATTGAAAAAAGGAAACACCAACGGAAATTACGATATATAAAAAAATTTTTATAAGAAAATTAATAACTCTTTCGGAAGTATTTAAAAAAATTTGTTCAAAAGGTAGGAGCCAAAAATATTAATATTTTTTCTTTAATTAAAAAAATTAAATTTTAATTTTTAAATAAGAACAGCTTAAAACTTTACTTTAATTTTTTATTCCTATTTAAAAAATTGAGAAAAGAGAAATTTTTATTCTATTTTTGTTTCTCCCAAAACAGAAACAAAATATTCTCAAGTTACGAGAATTCGCGCGCCGCAAACTCTTTCCCTCTCTCTCTCTCTCTCTCTCTGTTTGCATCATTTTACTCAACAAAACCGAATTTCTTCAGGTATATTTCCTAGTTTCCGAAAGCATGTCTGCTACAGTTAAGCCACAGAGATCGCGCGTGAAAATTCGAAACTCTGTCAGCCACGATGGGAAAAGAAAAGTGAACATATTCATGGGAAGGGAACTACATATGGTCTCTAAACAGATGATTCTTAAGGTTCGAAGGGATTACAAATACTTTGTTTACTTGCTGAGAAGCTTATCTCTTTTTCTTTCTTTTTTTTCCCCTTTCTTTCCTCTGCCAAAGAAAACATTCACGCACTGTTCGAATGTTTTGGGAAAAAAGTCAGGAAACGTTACATTATCTTTTTTTGTAGCTTGTAGGCTTATTATCTGAAGTTCGAGCCGCAAGCGGGCAGTATAATTTGCCGATACTTAAGAATGAAATAAGCTTTGTTCGTTACAGAATGTGATTAAAAAAGAAATTTTTGTTTTTCTTTGGTCGCATAGATTTTATTTCGTTATCTATTCTATGATGATGAGATTTTTTATTGAGTTTCATCAAACTATGTAATAAAACTATGAGCTAATGTAACACTTTTACTTTTAGAACATTTATTTTATCAATGAAGATACAGTTGCTCAAAATTTTAAAAGTTTTATTCATTGATAGCTTATTAAATAAATGATTAAATTAAATTACCTCGTTTGCCCTTAAAATAATACACTTATATATTGAAATAACACGCTTATATGTTAATGTATATACTTTATTCAAAGAATTTTACATTAAAAATAAGGAAAATATCATATTAGGTTAAAAATTTGAATATTTTCCATTTAGAGAGCAATGCTTTAAGAATGAACCGTGATTGGTTCAACAAGAGATATAATGAACCATTTGTTCAATTTAATTCAGTCTCTTTTCGGTATATGAGTTTATTTTATCTTTTATAAATTCTTCTAAAATAACAAAAAAAAAAACAGGAATTTGACTGTAGCAATTGCATTCACAATTTTATTTTTGGTGTTTAACCTTTGATTTCATTTAAGTGATATCATTAACCTCTTAAAATAAATGCTTAGAATTATTTGGGAGCTTATTTTTTACGAAATTTTAAAATCCCCATCAATTAATAGAACTAACTTATCGTATAATGATTTGAACACAAGTTTTATTTCCGAATATATTTGGTTTTGGGTTGACTTCGGTAGCTTAGAGGTAGCGTTCCCGCTTCGTGAGCTCAGGTTGCTGGTTCGATTCCGGCTGGAGTCGATAAAATATCGTAAGCCCAAATGTCCTATGATTATGTGGCATGTAAAAGATCCTTTGAGTATCAATTTGGCTCTGGTACTCTTAGCAAAATCAAATCACGGCAGATATTTAGCATTTGGCGAGGATTGAATTAAATTAATTCAAACCCAAATTTAGTAGCGGGGGCCACCACTGAAATGGCTCTCTCATTTTGGGACTTACCATGTCTTCAAATGCTTAGTTACAAAAATGCAGCCCATTCAAAGAATATTTGGATTTGTCTCAGTCCTTTATTATTTTTTGCATTCTTCCCTATTATATTTTATCTTACTGTAACCCTGATAAACTGTTACACACAAATCTGTACAGTCTGTTGATATTCTATAAACAGAATCTTGAGTGATAGTTATCTATATATTTCTAGAAAATACCCCAAAATTGTTCTAAAGAATTCGGATGAGTGTTTATTCACTTCGCGCTTCAAAAACAACACAAGGGTGTAACATTCGGGATAAATAAATGCAGCGTGATATTTATTAATTTAAATATTTAATTTATTTACGTCATAGCTATTAATTACAGTATATGCATTGAAGTTATTAAAAATATTGTTGAGATCTTTTATCTGTTGTTTGTGAGGGAGGAGGTCTCACCCATTCTCTGCAGAAATTTTCCAATCTTCTCTTCTCTCTGCCCTCTCTAGGGTCTCCGATGGTACGGTCGACCGCTTCATCCTCCAGTTACATCAGGTTCGTGGGCGGAGTTGGGGTTCTCTCACGGTGTCAAAGGTTTCCGGGGTGAATAAAGATGTGGTGATACCATCCACAAAAAAGGAGCCGATTTACAGCTGTGTGACGGAATACGTTACAAAGCGCTATTGACGATGGATCTCGAAATTTTAAACCAGATTGTGAGGATGACACCTGAGTTGGCCCCATTCTCCTAACTTACACACCACTCCAAAGTGAGGACTTCGATTCACGACAGATTTAATAAACACCATCCCCTCTACACGACGAATTTTCAGTGACTTTAAGAATCGAACTCGTGACACACCTGCCGCGAGCACGTGACTATGGCCTCTTGGCTACCACGACCCCCTACTGAACTCGAACATTACATACGGTAACATTATACATGCACAATATTTTTAGGTTACATTCACATTTTCATATTAAGTAATCTATGGCATCAGCGCAAGAGCCGGTAATTGTTCTGGCTTAATGGCAACATAATGAAAGCGGGAGATACCGGAAGACCAAAACTTTTTTTAAATGATTACATTCATTAGATAACTTTTGCCTGCCTCTTTTGTAAAAAAAACAATTAATATGTTAAATAAAATATCGCAGCATTATTCAGTTTATTTTATATTGTGCTAAATTTAAGTACAGGGTGCCTGGCTTAAAGTATCCAAAAATAATGGCTTATTATTATGGAACTACGCATCAGAATGTACAAACTGTTCATCCATGGATTGGAAAACTCTCAGAGACTTTTGGGTCTAGTCTGTTCGGCCGCACTTGCTTGCACGCATTATTCGGCAATCTCAGGCGATAAACTTTTTACACTATTTTCATTAGTAAAGATGTGGACACCATAGTAAAAGATGCAGTACTTATTTTGGTTAGTGGAATTTAAATCAGTCATACGTGTACAGCGACGTGTTTGAACAGAATCAAAAGTCGTTACTGGCTTGCCTAATAGACTTATCAGGACTCCTACAAAATGAATCACGCACACGATCAACAGTATCTTCTATCACGAAAACTTACAGATACTTGCCAAAGTTCCCGTCTCCTTTAAAGTTCTTTCCCATTGGTGGATAGATTTTGATGTCGGAGGGTCAACGTTCCATTTCTCTGCTTGAACACGTCACTGTACATGATGTGACTGATTTAAATTCTTTTAACCAAAGTACGTGCTCCATCTTTTTCTGTGACATCCACATCTTTATTAATGAAAATAGTGTAAAAAGTTTATCGTCGCAGAGATTGCCGAATAATGCGTGCAAGCAAGTGCGACCGATCGGACTAGACCCAAAAAATCTCTGAGAGTTGTTCAATCCATGGATGAACAGTTTATTACATTCAGATGGGTAGTTCCGAAAAAAAAGGCCATTACTTTTGGATACTTTAAGCCCTGACACCCTGTATATAGCTGCAAGAGCACATTTAACTTAAGAATCAGTTTAATGAGACAAATGTACCCTATCATACTTTTCTAGATTTACTATTGTTGATCTTAAATTT
>BMAV01007506.1:0-60046 GCA_019973955.1 Trichonephila inaurata madagascariensis
TAAAAAAACTTCATAGAAAAAGCTGATTACGGTTCCACTGGTCTGATGATATTTTTCTTAAAAAATGGATGCAAAAACTTCTCAAAAAATTTTTCCCAGTTGGTTTTTGTGTATTTTAAATTTTTTGGAATGAAAAAAATCTTTTTTAAAATTGTTTTATTTTTTTTAAGGGACTTTTTAAATATTTTTTTCGTTTTAAAAAAACATTAATTTAAAAAAACTAAAATATTTGTTTTTTTTTAATATAAAATCAGTTAATATAAAAGTGAGCTTATTTAAATATATTACAATGCATTTTTATTTCCATCTATGGAAAAAGGTAGTCCCAGTAGCTCGGTTGATGAGTGTTGAGAGCAGAGGTTGTGTATGTTTGATTTCAAAACAATTGATAAAAAAAATATTTACTCACCTGGGAGGCCTAATGAGACATTTTTGTTGGGGTTTCAAAGTCTTAGAATTTTTTTTTTTCTTTTCATGTTACATAATTTTAAAGAAACTTTCCTTTTCTTATTGTGTTTGGGAAATTTTTTAATATGAAAAGTCTGTTTTATCGTAATTTTTCAAGATACTTATTGAGACTGATTTTAAATAAAAGCTAATTTTCTGTTTGTATAGGATTTTAAAGAAAATATATTTTTCTAGAAATATAAATATAACTTTTAATGCCAAATTACTTAAAATTTGTTCAACTATTGCATGGAATCAATTTTTGTTATTTTCAAAGATTTAAATTTGAGGTATAAGTTCAAAAAAATTGAAGATAAATAAAAATTTTTTTAAAACGAAAAATTATATTTTTGTTGGAACTGCGTATCGCCTCAAAAATTTTGGGGACATTAAAAAAAGAAGTACGGTTTTTAATTCAGCGCATGCGAGACATGGCAATTATTTTGAACGTTGTTTTTTTGGATGATGCAAGCCCTTTTGTAACACAAAATGCAAAAACATTTAGATTTTTGTAAACGGTAAAAACTTCATAAATGTAAAAAAAAATATATAAGATGGAAAATGAAATTTAAACTTGGGAAATGTCACATATTTAGATCCCCTTTTAAATTTGATTTTATGTATTTTTATGTTAAAAAAGTATTGGATACAACAGTATCTACAATAAATAACATACAAAACTCATATTTTACCATAAAAAACCATAAATAGGCATTACTCATTCCTTGTTTATATTCTCAAATTTGATCCCGTAACGTTTCAAAAAGAAAGGGATGTTTCAATTTTTTGGATGGTTGTTCCAAAGATGAGAATGGGGATTCCAAATTTGGTTTTTTGCATCGGAGCTATTTTTAGTATGTGACGCAAAGTGAGTATTTTGTGCCGCTGATAACCGGTTTTTTCCCCCGGGATTCGCCCGACCCATTGAAAATCTTTTTGGGGTCCCCACCGGGGCATCCAAGTTTAACCCCCACCTCTTTTTGAGCAAACGTTCTACAAGAAGAATGGTGAGTGCTTAATTCTGCGGTAGTTGACCACCCCCAAGGATGATCAGAAGGTGTAAACTTTGATACAGATGAGGGGTATCACATCCCTTTAATGTTCTTTTTTCATTTTATGCTGGGGTTTTTTATTTTTTAAAATTTCTTTCCCGTATGAATTTTTATAACTTCAAAAAATTTAATACTGTTTTCATTTTTTTTTAAATAATTATTTATTTTGTTTTTTTGTATAAATATATATGCTACTTACTGCCAAATTTTTTGTCAATCAAAAAAGTATTTTTTGATTTTTTTTATTTTTCATCTTCGTGTTAACTTTTGGGAAATGAGGCAATAAAAAGATAATTTATTTCTATCAGATTATTATTATTTTTTTTTTTTTTTTTATGGGATTTGGTGGTAAAAAATTGATCCTTTTATCAAAAAATTTTTTTCGATTCTGGCTTAAAGTAGATGAAGAATCTTAATACATCTTTTTGGAAAATTTTGCTAATTTTTTTGTGGTTAGGGGAAAAATTTTAAACTTTAATTTAATAGGCAGTATTAATTTTTTAAGAATAATAATAACTATTGTACTGTATTTTTTGGAGTGAGTGATGAATAACAACGTCGCACTGTTCTTTACTACGAGGGCTTATGGCGGCTGATTACATAATTTTGAACCATGGTCGAAATGGCGTAGACGAGTCTGAGCTGTAGCCTCACCTAACTGCACCACACCAAGCGAGATCAGAAAGCGGCTCGTTCCTCTCAGGTGATTCTGAATCAAACCTCTTGCAATCCTACGCACATCTACCAGAAGCAGTACGCCGCATAAAGCGTTACCACTCTTTAAAATGACATAGAGCAACCATTTTTACGCGATACTCTACAGACGATGCCCAGCAGGAATATTAACAGAAACCCACTCTTTCAAAAGATGGCACAGGTTCTATGATGATATTTGTAGAGGCGAATAGTTTTATAGTAGAAATTGCGTTTCAGCTGACGACGTTTTCGGCGGATGGCAAAGATTATTTACATGAAAAATAATTATTCAAATTTTAAGTGTCTTATTTTTCTCTTCGCTGACACTTTAGAAACGATTTGACTATTTATTTTAAGTGAACCGTGTATATAATTAATTTCACAGTGGAATATCTTTAATTAATTAATTACCTCTAACGGATTAAATTTCCCAAAGTTGAGTATTTTTTTTAGGTATATCCCTTAATTTTCAAGTATTGTTTCAAAAAAAAAAATATTGCATGAAAAAAAAACCAGTAAATTAAAATCGATATAAAAGGGGTTAACATGGATCACTCCCTACAGGTGGGTCTTTAGGGTACTGGCCGAACTGTAAAAGGCCGGGCACCTTAAAAATCCGAAAAAATCGAATTTTTTCCCAAACTCTAAAAAACTCGAGCTATGAAAGTAGCTAACATTAACTTACTCTATGACCAACATTTCGCTATGTTTTCATTAAATTTTCCATTAAAAAAAAGGGGCTGCTTGCAGAATATTAAATTTAACAAAAAATAAATACAATGAAAGTAATTTTAAAACGTTTACTTTTTAAATATAAAATATTTCATTTTAGGGTTCTTACACAAAATTTACAACAATGTGTATTTTTGCTGAGCGAGATCAAAGGAGGTATTTTCAAAATCGACCCTAAAAGGGAGTTACGGGAGTTATAAAAAAAAAACCCTTTTGAACTATTAGATCTACAGATTTAAAAAATTTAAAACCTTTTTTTTTTCTTTTTTCTTAAACTGAGATATGCAAAAACTTTTTGTTTAATTTAATTTCCCGAAAAATAATTCATTAAAAATTTCTTCATCCTTAATCTGTATTGTTTAATTTTCCAGTTCACCCGTGTGAAAAAGGGGGTATCCCAATATACATTTTATAAATCTAAGAACAAAATGAATAATTCAGTCTCATTAAAGTTTAATAAACCCAAAAACAAAAAAAAAAACCCTTTTATTTATAGTTGCAAATTTTCCTCTTGGAAAACAAAGTTTTCCTACAAAAAAAAATTTTTTTTAATTTTTAAAAATTTAAATTTAATAGCAAAATCATTCAAATTTGTGTTTTGTTCAATTTTCAATAACAATAAATTTTTAAAAGATTTAATTACTTCAAATTTTCTGATTTATTAACTATAAAACTGAATAAAAAATCTTTAAAAATATTCAAACATTAAAAAAGAAAAAAAGCATTGATTTCAGCAATGAAATTTTAAAATAACATATATAAAACGAATCTGAATTTTCGTGACATTTTTTTTAAATGATTTTTAATTTTTTAAAAAAAATAAAAAAATTAACTAGAAAAATTAAACTTTTTTAAAAATAAAATTAAAACCTGCATTTAACCTCATTTTTTGTATATAAATAAATTTATGAACTAGAATGCAAATTTTTATAAAATTTTTTTTTTTGTGTGTTTGAAATTTGATGTTTTTTTTTTGAATGTATTGTGATTTGGGAGTTAGAATGAGATATTTTCGGTTATAGTCCTCCATATGAAACAGAATGCAAAAAAACATTTTTAAGTATTAGAATGTATTGAAATATTATGAACAAACAAATCAAAAAGTGAAATTAAAATTATTCAAAAAAAGTAATTTATATGATTGTAAAAAGTAAATTATTTGATGAAATATGCCCTACTGGAATTTGATATGCATTGTCTTAAAAAAAAGCTGTTTAAGAAGAATTAAGAGAGAATGATAAAAAAAATCAAAAGCTGTTTAAGAACTTGGTGAAATATGTATAATTCGATTGAGAGAAAATTATATTGAAAAAGTAAAAAATAAGATTAAAAAATATATATAATCAGTGGCACACACAAGGGGGGTGTCCTAGAGGTCCGGACCCCTCTCAAAGCCCTTGATTTTTTTCCTATTGATTATAATTCTAAGTATATATACGTAAAATTAAATTAAATTTTTGTTATTAATGATTAATTTTATTAATTATTGCTAATTATTTACTCAATAATTAGTTTTTTACTGTTTTTTGTTCCCGAAAAATCGACAAAATCAAAAGGAGTATGATACAAGAATGGTGGACTTTCGACCCTGGAACCCCCCCTTAAAAAATTTCTGTGTGCGCTACTGTATATAATTATCCTTCTTTAAAAAAACTCAAAAATTTAAAAAAAGATGCTGGCAAATGTTTAAGCTTTTCATTTAAATAAAATTTTAGGTTAAAATCAGTTTTTAATTTTATTTATATTAAACGAATGGATCAAATATTTTTGTTTCTACTTTAAAATTTATGATCTAATTAAAATAAATAAGCATTATTATTGAATAATAAATTAAGAAGAGAGAAAAACTGAGAAAAAATCAGTTTATTGATTACTATTCTCACAAATAAAATAAGTCGTACAATTTTCCATTTTATATTTAAATAATAAGATTTACTAAAATGTGTAAGGAATACCAAATGTGCTCCAAGGGAAACTTGGAACACACACATTTGGTACTTACATTTTTCTCTTACATTTTACTCGTTAGAAATAACAATAGGTATTTATGTCCTTAGTTTCGAATTATTTGTATCTTTTAGGAATTTATATATATATATATGACATGATTTTTGGAGTCAGAAACAGACTTAGTTTTAAAAAAGGTCTTTATTCTAGAATGAGTACATCTCTTCTGACGCAAGAGGCAGAGAGAGAAAAAAGAACGCCATCGAATATCTTAAGTGGGTTAAACACTTAAAACACCGATCGCGGCGTTCATGAGTAGTGCTCTTGAAAGTTAATGCTGACATATAGGGCTATTAAATATAATGATCTGGAATTAGACATGTTTATTGGCTAGGCCATATGTTCGGAAAAGGGAAAAAAATGGGTTTGGGTTTAAATTTTATACTTGAAGGCGAGGAGAAAATATAAAAAGTGAATTCTATATAGGGAATTTAATTTTAATCTAATTTAATTATCCTTTCATTTCCTTTAAATTTTTAAAAAAGGGAGTAATGGCGTGGTTTTTTCTCTCCTTACAAACTTAATCAATTTTCAGCATACAGAAAACAATACATAACATCATTTGGAAACGCATATTACACACAATGAAATATTTATGTAAAACGAATACACACTAAAATCAAATTGCTCTAAAATAAACGAAACTATAACAACAAACACAGCAATGACACTTCCAAAATATTAATTGATAAAAATGAATTTCCGTACATATAACTGAAGATTAGCTTGTTCAAATCTATTCGACATCCAGAATAAGAGCTCGCGTTTCCTCCTATTCCTTCATAATAATAGATTCGTATTATGGCCAGCAGTAATGTTTTCAAAAAAAATTTTTATATTGGAAAATAATATATCAAACAATAAGATAGTAGACATAAAAATACATGGTATCATATAAATATTAAAATACTAATTTTGTATAAAATCTACTCTGCCATCGTAGTAATACCTTATAGTGTTACACAAAATTTTTGCATACATGACATACATTTTTAAAAAGATAAAAAATATATATATATAGACACAATAAAATGAAATTATTAATAATATGAAAATGGTGCACAACAACTTATATGCACTATTCAACACAATAAACAATATTTTATTTCATATGCGTTATAAACTATAAGAATATAAAAGTATAAAAATTATAAGAATAAAAAGAATATAAGAGTTATAGATTTAAAGAGCTCTTTAAATAATTGTGAGTCGGAAATGTGGACTCTCTTCTATCATCACCTTTAGTATTTATGTAAAATTTCCACAATATTCACTGTAACTTAACAATATCGCATACTATATTTTGAATCTCTCCGTAACCTTCTAAGTATTTGTTTCATAGAGAAAATTCTTTACTTTCTCTTACACACATTCACTAATATAAACTGTATCACATTACTTATTTTACAACACATCTCTGAGAAATCTGCGTGATCAAATCACAGATGTCCAGGGATGCTAATAATAAAACAATAAGAGGTGTACATATCAAACTAAACACGTTTGTCCTCTTAATGTTTCAAGACCTATACAAAATTATAATGGTTGTCCCTTATCCACTGTACAATATTCAAAAATAAGCTTGAAGTTATTAAATTAATTTTAAATTTAGATAAAAAAAAATTTCGAGAAATAGTGAATCTTGATATAGGGCCGGTATACCAGAACACAAATTTAAAAATGAAAAAATTTGGCATCAATAAGGTTACTGCTGAATAAAATAATTAACAAAACAATAAAATTCGGGGAAAAAAAAGTTAACTGACTTTATTTTTGTTTCTTATAAAATCAATATCATAGTTTTAGTACATTAGTAAATTTTTAAAACTTAATTTATATTTTTTCAACTTTAAAAACCAATTTCTATCAAAATGTTAATTCTTTTGACCCTTAAGATAAAATTATGAGAAGTATTTTAAAAAATTTCTCAAATTTTTGTATGACAAATCCTATCATTTTATTTTCTAATTAAATTAAAAAAGAATATCTCATTTAACACAACATTTTTATAAAATTAAATATCATATTTTTTTTTCTTATTCTGTTCAGCAAGGAAGGGGATCTAACAGTCAAAAGGTGTGGGCTATCTATACGCTCTAAAAGACTCTACGGCCCCGCACTGGGACGGAAAACGCTCAGAGCAAGTTGCTTCGGCAACCCCTCCAACTATCGTCAAACTATGAGCATTGACTCCTGCAGCCCTTTCGGGGCTATTTAAAACAGACTCTCTTTTCCCCCCTCGCAATTACGGAATCGACCTGGCCCTTGGAAACTTCCTACTGATATGGAACTGGAACAAGTTAGATGAAAGGGGACCTTCACACTCCATCGCCCCAGCTCTCTACATGCGAGCAGTTAAATACAACAAAGTCCGGCAAAGAGGGAAACTACCCGGAGTAACGACTTCGATACCCGACAAATCCCCGACCACTACCCTAAAGGGCCCTTTTTATACAAGAGCACTCACCGAGCTGCAAGAGATAGAAGTAACCATGGCCTTAGCGGTAAGTGATATTGACCCCTTCCCCATGAAAACCCCCTGGCTGCCCCATCATGAAAAAACCCCTTAAAATCCCCTAAAAATTCATAAATCCCCTAGAGGTAATAATGTAAAAACCCCGGCAAAAGGAAGGATATCTCTCTTTCGGTACCCCCTTTAAAGGGAAAACCCACGTAAAATAGTGAAAAATCATTTTGAAAATGGGGGAATTAACATCCCCAATAAATACCCCTGCCCGGACAAAAACGATATCAACCCAGGTTCTGAAGTCAAAAAAAATAATCCCCCCCCAAACCCAAAATAAAAGACCCAAAAAAACCCGAAATCAAGCACTGCTAAAGCCCAACTCCCCACCAGTCAGCTTTAGTGAAAAATTTAAAACCCCAAAGGGGGCCGCAATAACAAAGGGAAATTTTAAAAATAAGATCCCGACAAGGGTGACTTCCTAAAACTATATATAGCTCCGAAGAAAAAGACGTGTACCTCTTAACGTTTTAAAATTTCAACCACAAAAAACCCCAAAACCGAACCCCCAATAAAAGTGGTAAAAAAAGGCCCCCCACGACCACAAACCCTGATAAAATTAAAGAGGACTTAGAGTCACTCGGCTACACCCTGAAAAGTAAATCAGCTGGGGTGGGGAAAAAAAAACCCCCCTCCCCATTTTTTTAATAACCCCCCAACCTAGATAACAAAATTTTCGATCTAAAAATTTAAATATCTTACATCAGGTCAGGGTTTTAAGGAAAGGGGGGCCAAAGTTACACCTGAAAAAATTTTAATCACAGTTCAGAGCTGCTACCTAAATTAGATCTTGAAATGGGGGAAAAACCACATCCTCGTACCCCCAATTAAAAAAAAGCGGGAAAACAGCCTTTGTTTTAATTGCCAGGTCATAATGGCAAACAAAAAGGCTGCCCCTTTTTCCCCAAACCCCAAAGGAGCCCGAAAAAAAAAGAAATTCATTTTCAAATATATACAATGTTTAGTACGGCCAAACATTCCCTACCCCAAAGGAAAAGGGGCCCTCTAACTAAAAAGATCCCACAGATGGCGACACGAGGACCTGGATTTTCAGACAAAGAGGCCAGAAAACAATTCCCTCTTCAAACAGATATAACAGTAACAACAATAATTTTCCAAATATTAAATTTAAACCCAAGAAAAAATTTTAATAGCAATTTTTTATGAAACTCCCAAATGAAAATCATTGTCTCATCGCTACCCCCATTTATGCCAACAAAAATTTTAAAAACAGTAATAATCAACCTAAATCCAAATCAGATGTACGCCCAAATGAGGCATCTTGAAAAACGTTAATAAAAATGTAAAATTCCTCCCCAAATTTGGGCCTCAGTTTGTGTTCGGGGCAAAGGGTTTTTCAAACAAATGCTGTTACGCATATTTATAAAGAAACCCACCGAGACCCTCACAAAATTTAAATATTCCCCACCCCATAGAAACGATAGAACACAGAGGGGGCGGGGCCCCCGGGGGGAAACTCATTCTAGTCAAATTCACTAAAAGCACTATTGTCTCCCCCCCCTCCCCCCTTTTAGGCCAAAATTTACTAACCCCCCCTAAGATGCCCCAAATTTCTTTTTACAAGTGTTTATTTTCCCCCCCTTCATCTGACGAAAACTTGTTTACAATAAATTAGTACTTTATTAAAACAGCCAGAAATTTATTCTTTTCGGTGTTTTTTAACCCACCCACAATGCATGGTTTAACGTAAAACAACAGGGTGGCCCCTCTTTAATTTTCCCAAATATGCTAAACTTAAACATACCCTTTTCCCCCTACCCTACTAGTTTTTGGTTATAATTTCTTACAATAAATTCGCTCTTTTAAAAAATTTTTACTATCCCTTTTGATCAACTCAATCAGCGATTTTCGTCAATAAAAACCCCGTTTTTCCCCTCTTTAACTTCAAACTAGTGAAAACCCTCTAACCCAAAAGCGATTTCCCCCTAACTGGGAAAGATTTTTAAATTTAAAAAAAAAAATTTTTTCTTTGTGACTATCATCCTAACAATATCAATAATACCAACGACTTAGGTGAAAATCCAGAGTTCACCTGGTCATCGAAATCATAGCCACGCCTGACCAATGAAAACGACCGCCGAAACTTCCCATCCAAAACCGCTCAAAAATCAAAAACTTTCGTAAAAAAATCATCAGACCCTTTAAACCTGTTTTCCCAAAAACACTACAACAAAGCACAATCAGATCTCAAAAGAACTTAAAAAAACAATTAACATCTGGCAAAAAGCTGGGCCCCCACCCAGACAATAGCCTTTTGGGGAACCCCAAAAAATTTTTAAAATAAAGGCCAAAAATTCCCCCCTTTTTGTAAAAAAATTTTTGGGCCCTCAAAACAAAAGCTAATTTACTTGCCACTAATATCAAAAAAAAAAAAACTTTGGAAAAAAAACCCCAGAAAATACCAAAATGATGAAATAATCTTCACCCTGTAAATAATTTTTTTTCCCCCCCTACCTCCTTCCTTGAAACCCGCCCTTTCCCGATGAAATTATTCACACATTAAGCATGTTAATCCCAGAAAGGCCCCGGGAAAAACCCATCACCAAACCCCTGTTAAAAACTTTTCAATCAAATTAATCCTTATTCTAAATTTTTTCCCTTAATAAAATTTAAAACATCACTTTCCCGACCTGGAAGGGAAACCTTTTTTTTCAATTAGTAAACCCGGCAAAGAAACCAAAATTGCTACTGGGTACAGAAATTTTTCTTTTTTCAACTTTTGGTAAACTAACAGAATCTTTATTTACACAGAATGAAAAAATTCATTAACGTAATAACCTTCTAAATCCCCAAACCCAAAATGGTTTTACTAACAAACTTCTACCCTACATCCGCTATTACAAAACTGAAAGTATCTCGGGAAAGGGTTTGAAAAGAAAAACAGGAGCTGTTTTTTTTGGGTATCAGAAAACTTCGACGTGTTTGGGTTAATGGACTCACTTTCAAACTAATATCTATAATCTACCTCCCCCCCCTGATTCACCTATTCCTCTATCTAACCAAACCCCCTCCCTTTAAAAAATTAGATTAACGGTCGTTATCTAACTCTCCCAAAGTTCTGCAGGGTGTTCAAAGGAGGGGGCCCCCTTTTCAATCTATACATAAATGATATTCCCAATTACTCGCTTACTAAAAAACAACCTTTTGCCACGACCTACCATCCACACAACATACAAAAACTTGACAACTATATCCTACGCAAAACAAAAACCTTCCTCTTACAAAAATACTATGATAAATGGAAAATCAGCATCAACGTTGAAAAAAACTACAGCCTTATTTTCCAAAAAACACTCTTGCCACCACCCCTCATCATTTCAAAAAAAGATCCCCCGGTCTCAGGAAGCCAAAATCTCGGGAAATTTTTTTCGATTCTCACTTACCTGGAAAAATCATATCTCATACCTCCGATAAGTTCGAAAATCATGTTTAAACCCCCCCCCTTTGGCCGGAACTCATATTTAAGTAAGAAAACAAATGCCTATACAGCCGTTATGCGCCCAATTTTACTTTCCTTGTCCAGTTTTGGGGGTATGCTGCCAATACAAACATTAATAAACTTGATACCCTGCAAAATTCTTTTATTCGTAGATGTCAAGCTACAAGATATATGCGCAATGACGACATACGCAATGCCTTTAAAAATTTCTAGCTTTAGAACTCATATTCGAAAATTGCAATAACTTTTTAACCTCTACCTGATACCAATAATTTAATATCAAAAATTTTAAATTAAAAATGATAATACTAAAAAGGGCCCAAGAAGAATACTTCGACTCTTAAACCCTCCTTTAAAATCTTTTCTAATGCAATAATTTTTTTTTTCCCTTTTGCTTTTTTTAACTTTTTTTAGTCAATATTTTTTCTCCGTCTTTCCCACTGGACAAAACCCTCCCCATGAACTTATCTCCCCCAAAGGCGAATCGAGTCACTTATCACTGTACCCAGCACCCAATCAGAGAGCAGTCTTCCCCACCCAAGTCAAAATTTTTTACTCAACTTTCAACCCCGAAAAGTACTGACCCCATTCCATCCCCAAAAACGCCCTCATGCCCAAACAGAAAGGAAAACCCCCCATTCGTCCCCCCATCATAGACTTATCATGATATGGGATTGAGGACTGTCTTACAGTACAGATGCCCAAAACACAACGCCCATTCTGTTCAGCAAAACTCAGTCACTTCAATGTTACTAAATATAAAAGTATTGATTTCACTGACCTCTATTCTGTAATGGCAGACATTTTGGTGAATGGTAATCCACATGTTGTTGTCCAATGATTTGCACTAGAAAAATTTTATTTATTTATTTTTCTTTCGATGTTGGTACTTCACTATTGTAAATCGATGGTGGTAAAATTCACGGTATTGTACAGATTTTCCGGCGAAGAATATTTTCTTTTTTTTTTCTGGCAGCAGGAGTTGCATCTTTCATCACTGGGATATAGGAAATCCACGGTTCTCTTCTTTTTTAATTTTTTATTAGAACTTTTCTCCCACTCACGGCAAACTGGCTGAGCAAAGACAGAAATATTCAGAGATAAAAACGGTTTCTTCTCGGGGTTAACATCGCGTTTCTTTCATTCGCGTGATAATCCGGTCCCTTTAGCGTAGAGAGAAATATTGTTCGACGGAGTCCTATAATCGTTACTTAGAGCACTTTTCTTGATGGTTGATATACTTGGCGTTATCTCTCAGCAAAGAGATGTACAGCGCATAAAATTCTCTATAGCACTTCTTACAAAAGTTGGCATATTGGAAGTTTGTTTTTAAATAATTTAAAATTATTTTACTACTAAAAATAGCTTTATGTTAAAATTCGAAATTCATTATCAGGTAGATCCTACCGGCTTTATTTCTGACATGATTTTAGAATCAAAAACAGACTTAGTTTTAAAAAAGGTCTTTATTTGATTAAAGTTAGACATCATCTGACGCAAGAGGCAGAGAGAGAAAAAAGAACGCCACCGAATATCTTAAGTGGGTTAAACACTTAAAACACCGATCGCGGCGTCCATGAGTGCTCTTGAAAGTTGATGCTGACATATAGGGCTATTAAATATAACGATCTGGAATTAGACGTTTATTGGCTAGGCCATATGTTCGGAAGAAATAAAGGGGTGGTTAATTTGATATTTGAAAGGCGAGGAGAAAATATATAAAAGTGAATTGCTAGATAGGGAATTTAATTTTTAATCTAATTTAATTATCCTTACATATATATGTAACTGTCATGCTGTCTTTCTGCTTGCAAGAACTATTCAAGTTTTATAGGTGTGCTTCTATGAAGAATTTATCTTTTTTCATTATAGTTTTTTGCTTTGGAAAGAGGAGATGCATTTTCTATTTTTGGACGGAGAAGTAAAACTGCTAGAGCCACAGCCCTGCCATCTACGAATAAAAAATTAAGGGAAGTGAAAGAAAAAAAATTAAATGATTCGAAAAATAAACTTTTTTTAATATTTGAATCATCACCTGAATTCAAGTAAGCAATGTTTTCTATGCCACATTTAAATATGACGTAACATCGAAATCTGGGTCCTGATAACTGCATTAAAAAAAAATTGCATGAATAAATTATCAAAATAAAGAGAGACGTTTCTCATTTCACAAAAGATCATACGTAACAATCAGGGGCGTAGCTTTCGCCGTATCAGTGATACGGGGTCCCCAAGCTATAAGGGCCCCAACATGTGTGAGTAACGCTTTGAAACTTTCAAATAAATTTTGTTAAGGTATCCGACTTCGTTCGGAACCATGATTTTAAAAAAGCGCATAAATGGATAATTTTCATGATATTTAGTGTCACTTAGATTAGAATACATGTATAAAATTGTTTTATGGACATTTTGGCAAAAAATATTTAAATACAATATTTTGGCAAAAAATTAACTTAGAATAACCTTTTTTCAAAATGTTCCCCTTTTATAAAAAATGCTTCTAAAATAATAATATTTTGCTTATATAAAGTAAGGACTTCTCCAGAGAGTCTGAACTAGGAGTTTTGAAAAATTCACATTATTTTCAGAGTTACAACCAATTGAAATAATTATTGGCGTTCTTTTCTTAAAATTTCTACTTTCTGTTGTAACATGGGTAAACCCACTTCTAAGTTATATATTTCAAAAATTCTCTAGTTCAGCCTCTGTACAGAGGTCTGAGCTATATATAGGCAAAATATTATTATAATAGAAGTGTTTTTCACAAAAGGAGAACATTTTGAAAATTGGTCATTCTATGTTCATTTTTTGTCAAAATATTGTACTTAAATAATTTTTTATTGTAATACTATTCTTAAAACTATTTTTTATACATTTTCTAATCTATAAGTGCCACTAAATATCATAAATAATATCATTTATACGCTTTTGCAAAATCACGGTTCCGAACGTAGTCGGATACCTTAATACGATCATTTTTATTTATTTTCCAAAAAAGAGCCCCCAAGGAATTTTGATACAGGGCCCGCTCACAACTAGCTACGCAGTGGTAAAAATACATTTTTCTATTAACTTTGAGCAGTATTTACAAATGTAGGAAATTTGTAGTGCTTTCAGAATTTTTCATGCGCAACTTTTGAGTTCATCGAGATGTAAAATAGATCTTATTGAGCCCTGTCAAACCAACCCCGCTTTAAGAACATATTCCATTCATTTCTTTCCCATCCTTCTGAGCAAAAGTGAATTGTTCGCTGGTTCGAAATGGAGGCCAATAGCCTGAAATTAGACGCCTTGTTGAGTATTTCAGGGAAATGACATTTTACTCCTCTCTCGTATACGCTGTTGACATTCCCTGAAAGAGGATGGGGTTGGCTATTGTTACCATCTGCTTTTATGCTCCCCTTTTTCTTTAGACCTTGGAACCCCCCTCTCCCTTGGAACTGGGCCGTTGGCTCAGCTATTGATATTATCGCTCCAGACACTCCAACACATTTCAATCATAACGCTCCCAACACTGTTATTGACATAGGCTTTGCTGTTAATCTCTCCCACTCTAATGTTTTTACTGTAAATGAACTTAGCAGTGACCACAATCCAGTTATTTTCGATTTCGTCATTAACTGTATTCTTCCACCTGTACTTCAAACACTTAAATCTACTATATATATATATATAACTGGATTATAAATATCAAGAAATTCTTCACCACAACACCGGGAAATCCAAAGATAGATGATTTGGACCAAGCCGTTCAAAATTTTAGCAGTATGGTTTCAGATGCTATTAATATTTCCACCTCCACTAGAGTAATTAAAACTACACACCTCCGCATTCTTAGGAACATAAGAGAGCTCATTAAAACTAAAAATAGATTTCGCAAACTTTGGCAAAACACGAGATATCCCCCTTATAAAAGGGAAGTGAATGCTCTCATTAGGCAAATTAGGATAGAAATCAATGAACACAAAAACAGGACCTGGGAAAATCTTCTAGACTCTTTAAATACTGAAGACAATTCTCTTTTTAATTTACATAGGAGAATCACTAAAAGGCATACAGTCATACCTCCACTCCACGGTCCGAGTGGTATGGCTTATTCTGATTTCGAAAAAGCGGAGGCTTTTAAGGACACTCTGGAAGTCACTTTTCAGGAAAATGAAGAACCTTACAGTGACGATAAAATTGAAGAAGTCGAAGGTTTAGTGAGTCACTACTTTGAAAACTTCAACACTCAAATTCCTCCCCTCACATCGCCCTTGGAAGTTCGAGGCATTATAAAAAAGTTAGCCAATAGGAAGTCAGCTGGCCCCGACCAAATTCCAAACATTGCATTAAAATACCTTCCTATTAATGCTATCACACATTTAACTAAAATTTACAATAAATTCCTCATTGTCACTTTCCGACACAGCGGAAAATAGCAAATGTAGTCATGCTGCCCAAACCAGGGCAAAATCACAAGTTCACACAAGGCTTCAGACCAATTAGTATTTTAAATTGCACTGCTAAGATTTTCGAAAGAATAATTTTAAATAGAATCAAATCTCACTGCAAAACCGTAGATTGCATTCCCCCGGAACAATGCGGGTTCCGGGAGGGCCATTCCACGCTGCACCAATTAATACGCATAATTAATGAAGGTTTCGCTAACAAATTTTACACTGTCGGTGTCTTTTCAGATGTTAAAAGGGCTTTCGACAAGATGTGGCATGATGGTCTCACATACAAAATGATCAAACTCAAATTCCCTGCATATTTAATTAAAATGATTTACAATTATTTACACAACAGAACCTTCCGGGTTCGTGTAAATAACACATTCTCCGAAACGGGCTTTTGTCAAAGTGGAACGCCGCAGGGGTCGGTCCTCAGCCCATATACAACATTTACACATACGATTTTCCGGATCACCCCACCGTCAGTACTTGTTTATTTGCAGACGACTCAGCAGCATTGACTCAGGGCGTCCATCTCAATTACACCTTTAAAACTATGCAAAATTACCTCGTCAAACTTGAAGACTAGTTTACACAATGGAGAATAGCAATTAATGTCGAAAAAACACAAGCCATTGTTTTCAGAAAATGGGGCGTCATTGACCCCCAATGTGAACTCACACTTTTTGACAACAACATTCAGTGGGTCTCGGTGGTCCGTTACCTGGGCTTACACCTCGATAATCGATTAACGTACAAGAAACACATTGGTTATCTTTCAGACAAATTCTGGGGTAGAATAGCGTTAGCTATCTCTCTTATTGGGAGAATCTCTCCTCTATCCTTAGAAAATAAAGTGATTCTTTACAAGCAAGTCTTGCGCCCAGTGATCACGTACGGCTGCCCTGTCTGGGGAGCCGTCGCCCCGACCCACACGAAACGTATTCAAATTATCCAGAACAAAATACTACGAATCATTACTAACGCACCTTGGTACGTTAGAAATAGAGTCACACCACGACTTCCACATGGAGCCGATAGAAAATTACATCACTAGAACTTCTAGGAATATTTTTACTTCCATCCAAAATCACGACAATCCATTAATTAGAGCACAAACACTCTTCACGTATCCTCATGCTAAATTAAATTTTGCATATAAAACTTCAAAATGGAATCTGCCTTTAAAACCGCCATAACACGACAATAATCACTAATTCCTACATAAACAACATTCAAATGCCTTTTGTCTATTTTCAAAACTAGGATCAGTGTAATAGCTGCTCCCACGTCGACCCCCCACTGCCGCTGCGTTCGCAGCATTTCGCGTTTTCTTTTTTTTTTCTTCGTTTTTCTTCTTTTTACGTCAATTCGAACTGCCTGCAGTTCGGTTTGGGTCGTTTCGGCCCCCCTTCCTGCGCTCTTCCACTCTTGCTCCCCATTGCGCAACTTCGGTCGCGTTTCGGGCTGCTGTTTCGTTTCTCCAGCCCCCGGGGGGTGCGCTCTTTGATAATGGTCTCTCTTTTTCACCCTCTCTCTGGGATTCTGGGTATAAGTGGTTTATTCCACTGGCACCCGCGTCATCTAATTTTCGTTTCGTCTCCCTTGGAAAAATTCCTGTGTGCACTACTGGCTGTTATGCTTGAATGGTTCTATGACGGCCGCGAACTGGTCTGGCAACCTGGAGCGCACAGCGGCTGATTTGATTTGAAGTTGAGGGGAAGGAAAAAGAGCGACGCAGAGAACATGCATTGTCTAATTCTCCCCCCTCGGTCTGAAAATGAACCTTTATGAGTGAATAACTCTATTTCAATGCACAATACAGAAAAATTAGAAATTCAACTTTGATACTCTGAATTGTAATCGTTGACGTTAAAAGGAAGTATACAACACATTGTGATATCTGAAGTAGTATTTATTGAATTTATAAATTTTGCATTAAAATATAGAAACATTTTTCAATGAGATGGTGTTTTTCGTAATAATATACAAAGGATAATGCTGCTTTCTGTTTAAAACTAAGAAAAATGTGTTGCATTCGCTTCACATATCAGTATCCCGCACATAACAAAATTAAACTGTTGATTAGATGTATGGCTATTTTTATACTGCTATATTTTAGACAAGTTATTCCGCGTAGAGACGAGATTCCATTCCTTTTTAAACCTGCATGAACGGCCGTCAGTGCCGTTTTAAGCTAATTTCGGGCTCTGGACGTAGAAGACCTTCTGGCCTGCTTGGCACTGGCAGATCAAAATTTATAACCAGAAAACCTGCTTAAGTCCAGCTTATCCGGACCCCTAGCCACCCGCGCTCAATGGATAAACCGGCACTGGCACCCGCGATCGACTCGATTTCCACCGTACGACGCCTACCATTACTTGTATTTTGTATACCTATCTAAAAAATTTTATTCTTTAATTTTTAATCTGTACTCTAATTTTTTTTAACTCGTAAAATCATTTCTAACTTCTTTGAACTCCTATAATAATAGAAATGGGTTATTAATATTTTACTTTATATGATATTTTTCGAAGACACCTAACGTTCTCCACACGTCCCAAAAAATTTTTAATTTTCTGCAGAACCCCCCAGCAGTCCGTAGGAAACACTTTGGGAACATATGTTCTACATCAGTGCAGTGCCGGATTAAGCTTATTTGGGCCTTAGGCGCAGAAAATCCACGGACCCATTTAGCTTTGTCGCATCCAAGTAAGGGCTCTTGGATCCGGTTAAATACAGCTTATCTGGGCCTCTGTGTTGTTTGGATGTAGTAAATATTAATACAAATGAACAAATACATAATTTAGACTCCTCAATACTTTGGAAACCCCTACATCTTATATTTTTATATAGTAGTTAATTACAGATAAACACAATCCCCCAATATCATTCTCTGGCACGAATTTCAACATCTTTTGTGGCACTATAAAATAATTTTCTTTTTTTTCTTCCACTCACTCACAATTAAAGAATAATTTAAGAATATTCTTATAAATGATTTTAAATAAGTTTTCAAAAAATAATAATAATAATAATTTTAAAAAACAAAAAATTGGAGTGTAATTTAATGATAATTTAGTTCAAAAAAAAAATCTTGGAAAAAAAGAACTGGGATTTTGTGTTAAAATGATAAGGATTGGTTTTTAGATTACCGTCCCAATGTAATTGATTTTATGCGTTTTCCTTTCTTAAAAATGATTTAAAATATTTTTTTAAAAAAATGAAACAAAAGAACTGTGCCGCCTATGGACAGTCCTATTTCAAACTTTACTTTTTCATTTTGTAAATACGTCCCAAGCCGAATTTTACAAAGGATTGCAAAACCATATTTACTTGGCGTCAGTCAGACTCTGGACCACCTAGGATTTTTCCACAAATACAAAAAGGTGAATTTTCAACTAGAAAGCTATTTAGTTTTGCAAGACATTGTACTAATGAGTACAAAATTATCTCGTTTAACTTGAGATAGTAAACAATAAAATATTCAAAATCTAGTAGATAATAAATATATATAAAGATTAAATAGTATGTGTGTGTGTTTTAATATTCTTTTATTATATTATGATAAAAGTTTAGAAAAAGTATTGCACACAAATAAAGCTAACATGTTTAAAAAATTCAGTTTCTTAATGACAGGGATGAGCTTCAAATTCTTGTAGCTGTACAAACTTCATAGGGAACTTGAATCCATTTTGCATACACATTTATAAGTTTCTTTTCAATTTTTTATTGTGATTCGTCGAACCTTTGTGCATGCCTCGTGGAGCCCCAGGGTTCCAGCGGGTTCTGTTACAGTTTGAAGACCACTGGCTTAGAGCTACAAATCGACCTCCTGCAAAACAACCACACCCGTATTTAGCTTTTATTGTAAAAAAATAGTTTTTGTAACAGAAGTACATTAATACAAGTTTATACAACTTACACACAAGCAAGTTTTAATACACCAGAATTACAAAATTTCAAAATACACAGGCAAGTAAAAAAAAAAGATACAACGCTAAAAAATATAGGGTAACAGGAAAAATAACATTCAAATCTATTTTTATGTAGACAACACGTACTATGTACGAATATTTCCACCATATACGCTTAGTTTTTACAAAAACAGCGATTTAATAAGATTTGACCCATAAGTTAACATCAGAGTTTAACCACTAATCTCTCTCTCTCATCATTTTATTTTTAAGGATTTTAATGACGTAGGAGCGAAGGATCGGAACCTCCACTTCTACCCCATTAATAGTAGCGATCTCGGCAAAATAGACTGCAATATCATTAAAAAAAATTGTTATGAGCCTTAACGCAGATAATGTAAAATTCACAATAAATCGAAAGTTCCTTCTGTATAAATATAAAAAACATAGATGTAATATTAAGAGTTTTAAGAAATAAAATTGATGATAATTAGAGTAAATATTAAAATTTTAACGTTGTTGGCTACAGCTCATATAGGATGGAGAATCCGTTAGAGCAGTGCTTTTTATAGCTGCGGACCGGTCAACGTTTGATAATTTTACCGCGGCCCGCTGAGGGTGGGACACGATGATTGTTTATATTTTAGATTGTTTTGATTTAACAATTTTAATTTAGTTACATTTATATAAATATACCTTCAGAATAAAATATAGTTACACCAAAAATGAATAAAAGTGATTTAACGTGGAATATAAAGTGATTTCCATGGAAAGTTGCGCAAATCCGAGAGAAATAAAATAAAATGGCAATAGTTTAATTTTCTTTAGGCGGCCCGGCAACATTTGATCCATGGCCCGGTACCGGTCCGCGGACCGGGGGTTGCGGATCACTGCGTTAGAGGATATCTCTGCCTGAAAGAGAGTATTGTACGGTTTTTAATTTGAAGGTTTAAATTTTATAAGAAGCGAACCTATAATTGACTCCTATTTTGGATCTGGCCCACTTTTCGTGAAAAATCTCGTAATTTTGGACCCGATCAGAAGACGAGGATAGTACTTGATCTAACACCGCATTTCCTGAGTTTCCACACCACGCCAACAGGAGGATTTTACGTGCCGCAGCGAGCAGCGACAAACAATACTACTATAGAATTAATGTTGCTTTGAAAACATTTCCCAGGATTCAATAAAGTGAACATAAATTCAACAAATACCAGCAAAAGAATTTCTAAATTTTATAAGTCGGAGAAAAATAATCATAGTTTTCAAAATTTTTATAATTTATAGTAATTAGAAATCAGGATGTAAAAAGATTATCTTTATTCCTTAAATAAATATTTAAACAAAATATTTCTGAAAAAAATCACCAAAAAAAAATGTTTTCTATCTATATACCGCCGTATCAATAATACAGGGTCCCCAACATGTGTAACCACATTTCCACTAACAGGGTTCTCATATCTGAAAAAGGTCATACCAACCGTCTACCTTTTTTCAACGCTCCATCTAAACCTTTTTTGGAAAATTGATAGTTTCTCGTGTAGCTGACTTTAAGGTCATATCCTTTGAGGGTCCCTAGCTTGTAGGCGAATTCTAAATATATATATTTTTGGATACCGCCTCTTCGGGTATGTCATACCTTGCGAGTGAATCGCAGTTACAATTCTGAATACATGATCACGTTTTAAATCTTTCTTATACTATGGCGTATTATTGTAATTATGATGAAGAAATGTGATATTTAAGTAATTTAATAGATACAGTATTTAGCAGAGAGAGAGATAGAGTATAACAGTTTTTTCGCGGATGAAGAATATAACAGCAAGTATGATTCCTCCACTGAAATCGATTCATATTTAGAAGAGGGAGACACAGTTAGAAATACATGTTTTATATGTATAGACACATAAACATTTAGGAAGAAAGTGACTTTAAAGGAGACAACTGGTACACATCCACTTTCAGATGAATTTTTTTTAAAAAAAAAAAACCTATTGATGGAATAATAAGATAAAATAAAAAAAATTCCAAAATAAGATATAAACGGGTATACAGCTCTTCAATGAAATAACCATTCAAAGATATTTTTCCTGTTAAAAAACAGCCAACTAAGATATTAGAAATAATAGTGAAAAATGATCTTATTCACTGTTTTCCCAGTTTCACTCTAGAATTAAGAATTTTTTAACCTAACCTGTTTCTGTAGCTTCCGATGAAAGAAGAGTTTCAGTAAATCAAAAATCATTAAAAATTACTAGAGAAATAATATGACACAAGAAAGGCTTTCAGATTTGGCCATAGTCTCAATTGAATCCGAAATCTCAGAAAAAACTGATTTAACCGAAACTATTAACAAATTTGCTTCTCAGAAAGCCAGAAAAGTTATTTTATAATTGCAGTAAAATCTGGCGTATAACGTGCCCATACACATATTCGCCGTATAACACGCACACCCTTTTTTACGAAGAAACCTGAAATGCATGAGAGCAATGATCTTGTGTTTTGAAGTCCTTTATTCGAATATTATTCCAAGCTTTAGTAAAAAATAGTGTACTTTCAGAATTACAACCCTTTAAGTTCATATGCAGTGGCGGCGTTAGGCTTCGGCGACCGGCGACGGCCTCGCAAAGTTTTTAATTATTTAAAATTTGGTAAAGAAGTGATTAATACTTCACGGGGGCATCTCATCCAGAATCGAGTCTGGCAACACTATGGAAACTAAACAACTTAGCGCGCGAGACGGGGAATCCCCGTGTGTCGTTTAAATATTTGTATTTCTTCTGTGAGCATAACGTAAACAATCATTCCTTTTGTGAATGCAACACTAGAGCAAACTAGACTCGCATGGACAAAATTTCTTTTTATTGCGTTATAAAGTGAGTCAGTACCCTGGTGGCGTTTTAGAGAATACATAAAAGTGTTAATTTATATATTGTGATTTAGTTCATATTTCGAAGGTTATAAGGTAAGTCAATATGAATTTTTATGACTTTAACGTAATTATTTTGTGTGTCAACATCAATAGGTATACATAGGTATCTTTTATAAGTCGTAAGTATAATGTATTTCTCTATAGAAATCGAAATTAAAAAAAAAGTGGATAGTTACCTAGTTTTTTAAATTAAAACTGTAATTAACTTTTAAATTTTAGCTTTTCGAGTATGTTTTTATATGCGTCAAAATTTGTAACAATTATATTATTTTCACCGAGTTCTTTTCATACATCTAGCCACTACGTACGGCAATTCTTTTTATGGAAAATTGAAATAAATTGTTGCGCCTAGATCTAGATTATTTTGTATTGAAAGAACACCGCACTAGAGAGAATCTAGTGTTCTTTCAGTACAAAATAATCCAGGTCTAAGTAAAACAATTTTATTCAATTTTCCATAAAAAGCATTGTGGCGTATATATAGAGTTATTTATCATGACTGGGACTCTGCTACAAAAAAATCGAACTATAACAAATCGGCAGATCTCGTATCGCATTATTATTAATTCTGACGCTACTGGGCCTATTTGAAAGTCGATATCTAATAAAATAATTATTAAATTTAAATGTTTTTTTTATTTTTAGATCATCATGTCTGGAGGATCAACTAGAGACAGAGATATAGGTAGGAAATGGAAATCCGGTGCATTAAAAAGAAAAAGAAAGGCTGTAACTGTTATATCCAACCAAGCTCTGAGTTCGAGTATGATGAAATTTCTCAAGAAACCTTCTACGAGTGTCACTGCTTCAGAGTCATCTGGAGAAACTTTAGTTTATGAGCTAGCTTCAGAGTCAAATGAATCTTTTATTCAAAGTTCTGATACAGTTTTACCTGCAACATCGGGCGAATCTGCTATGATCCAAATGTCTGAACCCACTAAAGAGTTAGAAAGTGAAACGATGTGTGACTCAGAAAATCAAGTGCAAGGAGTTCATTTAAGAGAGTCATTTATAGACTTAGATCCAGGAAAGTGGGTATTTCCATAAACGATTCGCAGTGTCATGACCTAATTCAAAACGGACCCAATCAAGATCTAGAGAAATCTGATGAAAGTTACCCAAAAGACACAAATAAAAGACATTTTTCTAAATTTCATTTCACTCGAAAATTAAGTAACGGCGAAACGCAACATCGCAGATGGTTAGTTTACTCCATTTTTCAAGATAAAGTTTATTGCTTTCCATGTAGACTTTTTTCACGTTTGCAGACACAGGTGGTAAAAGAAGGATGTTGTGACTGGAAAGATTTGAGTCGGATATTGCAAAGACATGAACAAAGTCAAGGACACATGGAATACATGATTAAATGGATGGAATTCTATAAAGGAATCAAACACGGAAAAAAACAAAGAATAAGGATAATATACAAATATATTTATTTATATATTTGTATATTTATCTTTAATTTTTTCAATCGTTAATAAAATACATTTTAAAGCGCTGAATTGACTAAAATTTTTTAAACGGTCTTTTTTGGACCCAATACAATAATTTAATTATAATTAAAAAAAATTTTATTAAATTATTTAAAAATTACAAAACACCACGTTGGCGACTTGCGACCTTTTTGGGACTTGGTCAAAACTTAAAAGGGTTTTTTTTTCTCCGTGTTAAAGATTCGTTGGTAAAAAATTTAAAAAGGACACTGATACTTTTGAAAATTTAAAAAAAATTTTTTCCCACTTAATGTTATGATTCTATCATATGTATATACATATTTATATTAATTGTAACTATTAAATAAAAAGTAGCTAAAATAAAAATTTTCTTTGTTGATCTAAATAGGAATTGACTTAATTTTTTTTAATATTATTTAGAATTTAAACTGTATTTGGAGCTAATGACCCAAACGATTTACCAAGAAACAAAACATTGCATTAAATTTCCGTGAAAAAGCTAGGAAAGTTGATTCGCCAATACAAGATTTTATTTAATATCGGTTAATTGTAATTCATCTCAACTTGTGTTACTTTAGTCGTAACATCGTAAGAAACGCACGCGTACAGCCAACTGCTTCATAAGCCGCCATCCAGCCACAGGTAGCACCTTCACTAGGGGCCCCTGTGTCTTCTAGAACCATACGAAGCCGGCTACAGGACATTTGGGATCGCGGCGCCCATTACATGTGCTGTAGTTGACGACGACCCATCGACGCCTCCGCTTGGAGTTGTGCTGCGCACGAGGAAACTGGACTGCATCGGAATGGTATCAGGTCGTCTTTAGCGACGAATCCAGATTTAATTTCAGTAGTGATAACAATCGCGTTCGTGTGTGGAAACCCCGTGGTGAACGCCTCAATCCTGCCTTTGCTTTACAGAGACACACCGCTCCCATAGCTGATGTGATGGTATGGGGTGCCATTGCCTACAATACATGGTCACCCCTAGTATTGATCCGTGGCACCATGACAGCCGAGTGTTATGTCCATGACACCCTGCAACCACATGTGTTACCGCTCAAGCAACGGCTCCCAGGAGCCATTTTTCAACAAGACAATGTTCGGCCTCACACGGCAAGGATGTCACAAGACTGTCTTTGCACTGTTTTAACCTTTCCATGGCCTGCCCGATCCCCAGATTTGTCTCCAATCGAGCATATCTGGGAGCATTTGGGACGATGAGTTGGGCATCCCATGAGTTTGGACGAACTAGAGGCAAGGTTACAGCAAATATGGAACGAAATGTCTCAAGACATCATACAGAACTTCTATGCCTCAATGCCCGATCGTATCGCATTGTGCATTCGCGCTAGACTGGGTTCAACAGGGCATTAAATCCTCCGTTGTTTTGCCTTTTTCTTTGAAATAAATGATCCTTTTTTTTATTTTCTAATCATTTACTTATATCAAAGTAGTCATTGCGTATGTAAAATTTCGTTTCATTTTTACGACTCCTTCTTAGTGAGCTAATTTTTTTGTCCTTGAGTGTATATTGCTTTACAAGCATAACAGAAGCATATCTGGAATTATATGAATTGCAGAATGTCTTGCATTCGTTTCATTCATCTTCTGTGAACTGTAACACACCTGCATTTTCATATTTAAAAAAAATATTCATTACATTTGGAAATATATGCTTAAATAATTATTCAAAATAACGTAATGAGGAAATTTTAACAGTGTAGGATAATTGAAATATGAAGTAACAAGTTCAATATAAAAACTTTTTTAAAATAAATCGGCATTTTTTTTGGGGGCACTCTTGTCGCCAAAGAAAGCATATAGTTTTCAAAATGTAGTCCTACTGCCCTCCCACCAACCCAAAACAACATGAAACGTGGTAGTTTGTCCCCCCTCTCCCACCAATATTCTGTCAAAGTGAAGTTCCTAGCTTCGACTAAGTGGGGCTTCCCTCCCCCACCTCTTTCTACGAAAATGAATGGCGGGATTCTTTCTAATCCTATTAGAAGCATGAAAATGAAACATGTAATATTTTTAAAAAATAGACTTAGAGAGACAGAGAGAGAAATCCTACACACACACTAAAAAATTAAACTTAAAATGTAGAAAAAGGATAAATTTTTATAGAACTAAGTAAATACACTGGTGTGCAAAACTTAAGCAACAATGTAAAAATTTAGCAGATAGCCATGAAATTGCAGAAAAGGAGGTCTGGAGATCAGTAGAGGGAACACGTAAGTCAGTAGAAACGTCATGCGTATGCAAATATCAGGAACAAAACGTCAGAAGCGATGTGAGCGTACGCAAAACGCGTGATGTCGGCGCGCGCTGCTCAACAGTAGAATGAAATGAAGGACGGAGACGCAATTCACCATATTCTCTGCCAGTGAGTCAGTTCGTGAAATATGGCTAGAAGAAATCATCTGGATGACTTCACACGTGGAAGAATGATCGGAAAGCTGGAGGAGGGGCGTACTGTCACCAGTGTAGCTGCAGAGTTCGGAATCAACAAAAGTGTCGTTTCGCGCGCTTGGAAAGCGTTCCAAACCACAGATACAGCTGTTAGAAAGGTTGGTGTGGCCGCCCGAGGACGACAACTGCAGGGGATGACCGATATATCATCCTGCAGGCGAAAAAAGTTCAACAGCAGTCAGCAAGCACCATTGCTCAGAAACTCTGTACAGCAACAGGTCGACAAGTGTAGCGGTTTACTGTGGCCAGACGCCTTCACAAAGGGGGCCTGTTCGCCCGCCGTCCTGAACGCTGCCTCCCGTTGAAAGATGGACACCGAAGCCACCGTTTACAGTGGGACAGAGAGCACAAAAACTGGACAACTGATCAATGGAGTCGTGTTCTCTTAACGGATGAGAGTCGGTTCAGTACCAGAAGCGATTCTCAACGCGTTTTGATTTGGAGAGAGATCGGGACCCTGTTTTATCCCAGTAACATCAGGAAGGAGACATCGTTACGGTGGTCCTGGGTTCTTGTCTGGTTGGCATTATGCTGAACGGCGGAACTGAGCTTCCCATTTTCGACAGAGGGTCTGTAACCGGGATCGCTATTGTGAGGAGGTACTTCTTCCCCATCTGCATCTTTTCCGAGGTGCCATTGGCCCAGACTTCATCTTTATGGATGACAATGCACTGCCACATCGCACTCTTGCAGTTGAGGAGCTGCTGGAAAGTGAAGATATCACTCGAATGGATTGGCCAGCGTGCTCCCCAGATTTAAATCCCATCGAACATGTGTGGGATGCTTTGGGTAGACATATTGCCACACGCTCACATCATCCGGAGTACAACCAACAACTCAAACAGATGTTGATTGAGGAATGGACACTCCTACCTCAAGAAATGTTGCACCAGCTGGTTCTGAGTATGCGGAGACGGTGCAAAGCAACCATTGTAGTAAGGGGAGGACATATACCATATTAAGGAACATCTGCTTGTTGTTCTTCCTGTTGGATAGACAATCATGAGTCACGATACTATGCGTTCAATAAAGCTTGTTTTTGTTTGATTCCATACCGTATGCGTTTTATTCCTTTTCCAGCGCCGATGCTTTCGTCATCCTTTACGTACATAATACTCACCCTTATTTCAGAATTTCATGTCTCTCAGATGATTTTTCGTGAAGTTATGGCAATAAACCCACCTGTTGCTTAAGTTTTGCACACCAGTGTAGTATAATTATCATTAGCAATATTGCAGTGAATTTAAGAATAAAAATCTTTTTTTTTAGTTATTTAAATATTTTTGAATCTAAAGTATTTATAACCTATTTCAGCGACCATAAGCCAATTGTTTCCTTCTTAGAATGCCTGCGGTAGCCGAGTAGTCAAGGTATCACAGATCGCGGCTGGCCTTGTCACGAGTTTGAGCCCAGTACCACTAAAGACCCGCCGTGTAGGGTCGCGATGCACGTTAAATCTGTCGAGAGCTCGAACGTCCTTCCATTGGTGCGGTAGTAAGGAGAGAGGGGTGCCAGCTCATGTGTCGTGCATGTCACTTGAGCATGGCTCAAAATTACGTTCTCCGTCGCCAAAAGCCCTCGTGTAGCTGAACAGTGAGACGTCAATATTCACGCACTCACTATCCTTCTTAGAATACAAATATGATTATATATTTCGCGAAAAATATTACTTTAAGAGTACAGATATATGAATAAAATATTTTATGTGACAATACTAATATCCTCTTGTTTTTTATTCACCAGACTAATCCCTGAAATAACATAACAAAACTTGAAGTTATCACTTCTATCGTGTAGTCATACACACACATACTCTTTTTTGTATGTCAAAGTATTTACTATTCAGGATATAAAAGTTAAATTTGTAATTTTTCTACTAAGCATCGAAATAGATTCTTTCACTCGGAGGCTTATGGACATATTTTTAGAATAAAAAAGGGATCCACAAGCACAGTAAGTTTGGGTGAGTGAATGAGGGAATATTAACGTCGCACTGTTCAGCTACTCGAGGGCATTTGGCAACGGACCTCGTAATTTTGAACAATGGTCATGTGACGAGGACGACACCTGAGCTGGCACTCCCTCTCCTACCACATCAACCGAAGGACATTTGAGCCCTTGACAGATTTAACATGCATTGCTCCCCTACATGGTGGGTCTTCAGTGGTACTAAGCTCTAACTCATAACACGCCGGCCACCAATCCGTCACTTTGACTACTAGGCTACTGAGGCCCCCAGTAAGTTTGGGAGCCACTTGGTTAGATAGTAATGATAAGATTCGCGCGAATAGGGGATTAGACGCTGAAATAGAAGTCAAAGGTGGTCGTGGTAGCCTAGTAGTCAAGGTCACAGACTCATGGCTGGTATGCCATGAGTTCGAGTCTAGTACCGCTGAAGACTTCGCATGTAGAGGAAGCTGCTGCACGTTAAATTTGTCAAAGCTCAAAGTCCTACCGTTAAGGTAATGTGGAAATTAGGAGAGGGAGGTGCCAGCTCAGGTGTTGTCCCCGTCACTTCACCGTGGTTCAAAATTACGAAGTCCGTCGCCAACAGCTCTCGTGTGGCTTTATAGAGCGGAGTGAAAAAAGCCCCCACTAACTATTGAAATAATAGAGTGCATTTAAGATCTACATAATTTTGTATGTGACAAACCCATGGGGTTACTTGTAATTATTGAACTTGTTCTGAACTCAGTACTAATGAATTAATGATCAAATCCATTGTTCAGTACTAATACATTTTTATAAGGATATTATATCAGTGCAAATGTGTATTTTACTTTTTATTATGTTAGAATGTATTTTTTGTGTTTTTTCTTCTTTTCAGTAAAATAATAATTTTTTAAAATATTTTTTTACTCTCTACAAATGTGGATTCTAAGAATAAAAATACACCTGTCAAGTCATAATTCCATTCAAATACAGCTGTCAAGTCATAATTTCATTCAAATACACTTGTCCAAATCATAGAAATAATGAATTCCATTCCAATACACCTATCAAGTGAAAAGAAGATTATCCCTTTCATTGATTATACCTTTCCACTCAAAGAAAACCTGTCAAGTCATAAGAAGAATGAGGGATTAGGTCCTTACAATGAAATTCCATTCTAAATGAAACTTGTCAAGTCAACAATAAGACCATTCATTGATCTAATATGTGTGAATATTGAATAAAAAGGAGAAGAGTCCATGAATCAATTCCTTATTTCTACAGCACACATTTCTACACTCACTTCCAAAAGTTAAGCACGAAGATGTAAAATGCGAAAAAAATCAACAAATACTGCTTTGATTGACACAAAATTTGGCAGTAAAGTAGCATATATATTTATACATAAAACAAAATCAATAATTATATACAGAAATGAAAATATCAAATTTTTGTAAGTTATCAGATAATGTCATACTGGAGACTTAGACAGAATTATGTATAAAAAGAAAATAAACAGCATAAAATGAAAAAAAGGACATTAATAGGGTATGTGATTTCCCCCTCATCTGTATGCAAAGTTTACATCTTCAGACCATGCTTTCAATTAGGTGGTCAACCACCGCAGAATTAAGCAATCGCCATTCTTCTTGTAGAGCTGTTTCCAGCTCAATAAGAGTGGCTGGAGTTGGAAAACATGAAGATACAGCACGGCCTAGAGCATTACAAAAATTTTCAATGGGATTAAGGTCGGGCAAATATGCTAGCCACGCCATAGGTGCAATCCCTTCAGTCTGTAGGTAGTCATCGACGATGTCAGCTCTATGGGGACTTGCGTTATCGTCCATTAAAACAAAAGTAAGGCCAACTTCTGCAGCGTATAATCTCACAATGGGTTCTAGGACTTCATCTCGATACCGGACAGCCGTCAAAGAACCCCGTTTAAAGATGTGCAGGTCGGTGTGGTATCCTAATGAAATCCCTACTCACAACATAATGCTTCCGCCTCGGAATGCGTGATGTTCGGTGATGTTTTTGGGCTGATTGCGAGTTCCTTGTTTACGTCATATCCTTATACGCTTGAACTGCTGCGTTCATTCCTGTTGTTAACAGGAAACAAAAGAACTCGTCTCCAAGGAAAGAGGCCACCTCATCGAAAAAGCAAGAAATTAATGATTCTAACCAATTCTCCCTCCTCGAAGTAGAAGATATTCCCGAAGATTTTGACCAGGCCACCTTAATCCCATTAGATGCTGGCTTAGCCGACCATCCCAGTCGAACTTCCACACCACAGCCACGTCACAGACCACCACCGCTGATCACCATTGATAATGTGAAACAATCTGCCCAGCTACTGAAAAGGCTTCAGACCCTCACTAAACAGAAGCTACAGGGTCGTGTAGTCGGCCGAGGCCTAAGAGTTTACCCTGAGAAGCCTGCTGCCTACCATCAAATTCGAAACCTGATCGACAATGAAAAACTCGAAGCATTCACCCATGAACTGAATGAGAACAAAGAAATCAAAATGGTCATCCGAGGAATGCCCACTGACATGCCCATTCAAGAGATAATGGAAGACCTTGCATCCCTTTTCATCAAACCGAGCGAGTGCTGACTCATGACCAACAGAAAAACCGACCTCCCCATGCCTTTGTTCCTTCTCTCCCTCCCCAAGACGGATGACAACAAGAACATTTACCACATATTTGAATTATGCAACATGAAAATTAAAGTAGAACGACTAAACAAGAAGACAGGCCCTGCGCAAAGTTTCCGGTGCCAGAGCTTTTTCACAGTTCAAAATTCTGCACACAATGTGGAAAACCTCATTTGCCCCGGGACTGCAAAAAACATCTGCAGAAGAACCCACCTGTTACCACTGCCAAGGGAATCACCCTGCGAACTTCTTGGGATGCCCAAAAAATCCCCTTAACAAGCCCCCACCTCCGCCCAAGGTCAACGCCTGGGAGGAGAGAATCAAGAAGAGGAAAGAGATGCAAGAGGCAGCCAAGCTGAAGACCGAACAAGCCACTGACCAACAAGCACACCCCTCATCCACTCCTGCAGAGCTTAACCCTACAACGGCGCTCCCAAGCACTTCAGCAAACACACCCCCGCAACCTCAGACCCGAAAAGACCCCGGCATGGACCAATCTGCAAACCTCACCTCTACCCTGGAAGACTTCCAAGACCCACAAGTACTTGAAATGCTCAACGTCCTGAAAAAATTCATCCAGATTTCCAAGACACACAAGTCCCGAGCAGCAAAATTCTGGGAAATCACCACCCTGCTAAGAATTAAAGTTTAATGTTCCCGCACTAAAGAAGAATTAGACCCCTCAAAATAGTCTCCTGGAATGCCGACTCTATTGTTAACAAGATCCCCGAATTTGAGAACTTTGTCAGTGAATATGACCCAGATATAATAGCCCTACAGAAAACAATGCTCCACCCCTGCCATAGTTTAAACCTTCCCAATTACAAAACGTACAGGAATGATAGAACGACGCATCGTGGAGGTGGAACGGCCATCCTGATTAAAAGCTCCATTCCGCACCATATCCTGGACATTAAAACTCACAATATTGAAAACACAACTCTCAACATTGAAGGTGACAGGAACATTACGATCAGTTCCATCTACAGGCCACCAAGATCACCAGCCCCAACACTTGTTACAGATCTCTTGAAAATCTTCAGAAACCGACCGGAATGCCTCATCGTGGGTGACTTAAACGCAAATCACAGGACGTGGAACCAACATCCCACTCCTAACTCAGCAGGGACTGTCCTTACAAATTCGCTAGGAACTGTGGATTTGCAATCACAGCCCCAGAAGAACCCACAATGATTTCTAGAAGAAGAAATGGAAGGGACAGCACGATCGACCTTGGAATCTCCTGCGGCTTGAGTAATACCCAAGCACGGTCGGTCTATGATCTCTCAAGTGACCATAACCCAGTCATATTCACCTTGACGCCAAATTCCGCCTACACGTACGCCCACAACTGCTGCACCTTCACCAACTGGGAGCGTTTCCAGAATATCCTCTCTGTCACAGTCCCTGGCAACCCACGAATCAATGATGAAGACGGCATTGAGAGCGCAATTGAAAATTTCACTCAACTAATCCAAGACTCCATCAATCAAAGTAGCAAAATTAAATTCCTAACGCACCAAGCCTACACAATTCCATACCAAACCCATCAGAGGATTAAGGAAAGAAATAGACTCAGGAAGACCTGGCAAGAGACTAGATACCCGCCAATAAAAGCCGAATTGAACAGACTACAACGAAAAATTAAAAAGGAGTTAAAAAAAAGAAAAGCATGCATAGGACTGTGACCTAGAGGATGCAAACGAAGATCTGAACGCCTTCTTCAAAATCATGAACCGCAGGAAACAAAAGCAGATCATATACCCCCCACTGCTGGGCTACAGAGGCTTGATCTACGACACTCGAGAGAAGGCAAACTTTTTTGCCGATACCCTTGAAGAATCCTTTAAAGAAAATAGGACGCCATACAGCAATACTCATATTGCAAAAGTAAACAGAGCAGTAAGGACCTATCTGAGTAATGCCCCCAACTCACTGCCGCCACTCACCTCTCCAGTGGAAGTCTGCGATGTTATCTTAGGCCTCAAGAACAAAAAAGCTCCAGGAAAGGACAATGTCAAAAACATAGCCTTCAAATCGCTGCCTCTAAACGCCATCACCTACCTCACAAAAGTTTTTAACAGATGTCTCGCTCATAACTACTTCCCGCAAGCATGGAAGCATGCAGTTATCACACTTCTCCCCAAGCCGAGAAAAAATGACAAATTAGCAATCAACTACCGCCCCATAAGCCTCTTATCTACAATAGGGAAGATATTTGAAAAGATTATCCTCAAAAGAATACAGCAATTCACCCAAGAGAACGAAATAACCCCTAAATTCCAGCATGGAGGATTCCAGGAAAAAACATCCACATCTCACCAGCTGCTACGAGTATCCAATCAAATCATCGCCGGCTTTAACACCGGTCGGACAACAGGAGGAGTCTTTCTAGATGTAGAAAAGGCGTTTGACAGGATGTGGCACAAAGGCCTTATTTACAAGATGATACACCTCAAATTCTCGGACTACATCATTATCCTCATCAATAGTTTTCTCCAAAACAGGACATTCCAAGTAAAAATCGAGGCCACAACATCCAGAATCACCCATATCGAGGCAGGCTCGCCTCAAGGGTCCAACCTCAGTCCTATGCTCTACACTATCTTTAAACATGACTTCCCCACCTCTCCACTGGTCGAAATCTGCCTTTTCGCTGACGACGCTGCTATCATCACAAAAGCCGGCACCCCAGAAAACGTCCGTAAGAGACTTCAAACCTACCTGTACAAATTAAAAAAATGGCTACGACTTTGGCGGATATCAATCAACACTGACAAATCAAAGGCCATAATTTTCAGAAAAGGACACTGCAGAAGAGCTCCACCCCCTCCATTACAATTATTCCAAAAATCGATCACCTGGTGCAAAAAAGTGGATTACCTCGAGGTAACACTCGATAGCAAACTCACTTCCAAGGACCACTTGAACAAAATAACTTGCAAATTTAAAAAGAAACTCGCAACGCTCCACCCCATATTTAAAAGAATATCTAAATTAACCTTCAACAGAAAAAGGATAATCTACCTACAATACCTCCAGCCCATTCTCACATATGCATCCCAGATCTGGGGCATTGCAGCAGAAACGCACCTCAAAAAGCTCCAAATACTCCAAAACAAAGCGCTAAGAACCATCCTCGATGTTCCTGTATACCAGTGATGGCGAACCTATGACCCGTGGGTCAGACACTGACCCACGTCAGCTTTTTAACTGACCCATGACTGCTAGGCAACCACTTGTTTGTTTACGCAGGTTTATTTAGATTTTCTAATTTGTGTGGATTGTTTATTTTCTATTTGTATTTTTTCAAGCATTGCATTGACACAAACGCAATTTAAATGCTGTCTATAACCTTCAGTTGGATCCTTACAGTTCCAAAGTTACGCAAATGACATCAAATGTATATGAAAGTATGTAGTATTTGAAATAAAGCTAAAGTGCTTACAAAATATCAAATTAAGTGTACAATTTTGCTCACATTTTGTTTGTTGAAAAAAAATCAACAAACCAAAGCAAAAATCATATATATTTAAAGCCCTTTTTTCACGTTTTTAGAATGTAGACCTACATTGTTTGCTGATTTTAAAGAAATAAATTTGGTTATAAAGCGTATTAAGGAGTTACCTATTAGTCGCAATATAGTTAAAAATCGAGTAATAGAATTAGAAAAAATATTTTTTCGCAAATACATAACGACTTAAATTATGCAGAAATGTATTCAATTGCTTTAGATGAGAATAATGACGTAAATGGTTACGGAGAATTAGCAATTTTTGCTCGGTATAAGTATGGAAATATAATGAAAGAAGAGTTAATAAAGTTGAAAGGAAAGTGTACTGGGGTCTTGATATTTTTAAAGAATTTGATATTGCATTTAAAGAAATAGCTATTGACCTTCAAAAAATAATTTCTGTAACAACAGACAGTGCCCCTAGTATGGTAGGGAAAACATTAGATTTATTCAGTATTTTAAGCAAAATATTTCACATTCTCTGATTGAATTTCATTGTACAATACACCAGCAAGTTTTATGTTCGAAACACGGTTTAAAAAACATTTTCCAGTGTATAATACCATTGTAATAAAAACAATCAAATTTACGAACGCAAGAACTCTTTATAAACGGCAATTTGCACAATTTTTAGAGGAAATTGAATGCCAATATTCAGGGATTTTGACATACAACAGCTTTCGATGACTTATTTTCGGTCGTCCTTAATCGTTTGTAGAAAAGCTCTTTTTTTAATAGAAAAAGACAATAGTTTCAATGAATTATCGAATATACATTGATGAAACGATTTACTGTTTTTATGCTACGTCACTCAGCATTTTAATGAACTGAATAAAACACTCGACCAATTGTTTTAACGAGGTTTGAAAATATTTATGACGAAACTTGAAATCTTTACTAAGGATTTGGAAATGAAAATCATGAAATATTTTCCTCAATTACAAAATCCTTTTTAAAGCACAACAATTTTTGAAAACTCCGTTGACATTCAAGAAAATGCAATTAAAAATATTTAATGAACATGCAAGAAATAAAACAAGCTTTTGAGGAGAGATTCAATCAATTTAAAAATTTGGAAAATACATTTCACTTTATTTTATATCCATACAAAACAGGATTTGAAACAATGGAGTTCACTGACTTCATGTGGTTAGGTATCGATAATTTAGAAATGCAATTAGTTGAAGTTTGAAGAAACCTAGGGTGGAAAACAAAATTTGAAGAGTTGATTTCCAATGTAGAAGGAAAACCGTGAAAGCAGTGAACTGTGAATATTGATCCCACAGTAAAAATTAAAAAAAAAGTATGAGATTCTTTACTAAATAATTTTTTTCAATGGAAAAACTAGTTAATGCTCTTTTAATGATGTTTGGGTCCACAAATTCGTGTGAAAAATTGTTTTCTCGAATGTGAACTTTGTAAAATCTTCTAATAGAAATAGACTTGACAGGAATTAATTGCAAAATGCGTTAAACTAATGAATATGAAATATGAACCTAATTTTAAAAAACTATCTGAAAATAAACAGCAACAGATTTCTCACTAAAAACTTTATAATCAATTTTGTTATATATATATGTATATACATACTAATAAATAATATTTCATAACATGTATTGTATGCAATTTTTTTTTTCAATACTCCTTGTTCATTCAAACATTTAACGCAATTTGCACCAAACACTTAAGAATTTTTAACCCCACTAAAAATTTTTAAATCGTCAAATCACGCCCATTTTTACTCGTTAAGACAGTTGAATTTTACAGATGTTTAGTTTTAAAAATATTCAGTTAGAAAATTTTCAACTTAATTCTGGTGCAAATAGGCAATAGTTACCCACGAGCTAGTACTAAAAAATATAAACAAAATTTGACCCACGTCTCAAAAAGGTTCACCATCCCTGCTGTATACATTCCCAGAAGATACCTGCATAAAGACCTGAAAATCCTCCCCGTCAAATCAAGAATCAGGCAACTTTCAACTAAATTCCACGACCAAGTTGTAGGACATTCTCATCCCACCATCCAAGTACAAACGAACATTATCACTCATCGCAGAGATACCTCATGAAAACTCCAAGATTGCAAAACAATTTTTAATGCAGAAAAAGAGTCGCAACGCAAAAGAAGAAAATAAGAGTCGAAACGAAAGAGCAGTTCACTTCTAAACTATCCCCACATGTCATTCTCCCCTCGGGGAATCCTGACATTGAATAGAGCTCCCGCTCTCGCCCACAGCACTTCCCCAGATGACACAATGCAAGTTCCCTTCTCCCTCTTGTTGAAACGCCGGCCGATCACCCCTTCTTTGGAAGACTGGACTTAGCTGACACCAACCTCCCCTCCTCCCTGTTGCCATGAGACGAAAGGCCGTTGTCAAGTCTTCCTTCGCCGCAGCCAATAGCCTGCATGCTACATCGCAGACTGTGTATTTCCACACGAAAGTTAAGCCCCACTTCAAAGACTCTTAAGATATGGGATTGAGGACTGTATCTCAGTCCAGATGCCCAAAAATAGACTGCCATGTCTTCCTCATCTTACTCAGACGAAGAAAAAGTGCTCTTCGAGTACTGGAGCGTCAAATATCTTTGCGGAGGGTAGACATCGACCGCGAGGTCCTTTTCTCCCCTTCCTCGCAAACCAAACCGGTTCGGATCGCGTCGGTTCACCGAAGCGAATCCTTCCCGGAATTATTTTCCACTTTAATTTCCAATTCATACTTTTTTTAAGCAATTCCTATTCTATATATTTTTACAATTAGGATCTATTGCAGATCCATATCCCTGTGACGTGAAGAAACATGAACATATATTTTTACAATTAAACTCACATTACTTTTTTAAATCACATCTAATGCTTTTTTCACTTTAAGAATTTTTTTTTCAACTCTATTTTATATATAAATTATCTTAAATTAAACTTCTCATTTTAAAACAGTACTGGGCTAAGATTTCAAAAAATTAAGCCAAACTCAAGCTATCCATCATTTCAACTGATTGGAGGTTAAGTTTCCCTGCGGGAAACAGGAACTCCCATAAACATTCAACATTTTGTGGGAGGGCAAATTTGTTAGTAAAGATTGAAATCTGTTGGCTAGTGGGAAAGTCTAACGGTTAGTTTACGGGCATTTTCCTCTTTGTGGAGAGTGCTCCGAATTTGAGTTATCTTTTCCTTTACATCGATTGATGTTTCTACTACCTTGAAGGTTTTTAACTGGGGAGTTTTAACTCGAGCAATTGATTGATTGAATATTAACGTCGCACTGTTCAGCAACACGAGGACCACTAAAGACCCGCCGTGTAGGGCAGCGATGCACGTTAAATCTGTCGAGAGTTGAAACGTCCTCTCGTTAGTGTGGTGTGGTAGTTAGGAGAGGGGGTGCCAGCTCAGGTGTCGTCCACGTCACTTGACCATGGTTCAAAAGGACGTGGTCCGTCGCCAAAAGCCCTCGTGTAGCTGAACAGTGCGACGTTAATATTCAATCAATCAATCAGCAACACGAGGGCTTTTGGCGACGGACCACGTCATTTTGAACCATGGTCAAGTGACGTGGACGACACCTGAGCTGGCACCCCCTCTCTCCTAACTACCACACCACACCAACGGGAGGACGTTTCAGCTCTCGACAGATTTAACGTGCATCGCTGCCCTACACGGCGGGTCTTTAGTGGTACTGGGCTCGAACTCGTGACAAGGCAAGCCACGGTCCGATACCTATACCACTCGGCTACCGCGACCAATTAACTCGAGCAAAAAAGGCTCTAATTGGCTTTTTTCCAACTTTTCAAAAATCAATACTCAGAAAAGCTTCCAACGGTTTTTAATAAAAAAGCAACTCGTTTTGTGGGTAAATTATAGATCATTTTTCATCAAAGTTTATCAAAATGTGTCCACTTTTAAGAAAGTTACTAAAGAAAAACGGATTGTCTGCTGCTCGTTGTTGAATTAATTTGGATGCACTTTCACATTTTTCAAACGCGAATAACTCCCAAACTAATAGGACTATGGAGTCTTATGACCCTGTTTCGGAAAGGTCTCGTCAGGCACAACGAAATTGATAAAAGTACAAGATCTAGCCCTGAAAGGGCCCCCACCCAGCAGAGAAAAACCATTTTTGAGAATTCGCCTCATAACTCCGAAACATACGCGAATTGTTCTCTGAAAATTCAACCTATGATAGAAGCCACACAGAGGATCCTTTGACTCAATTTGGACCTCGGGGCTTGCAAAAGTAAGAATAGAAATCGGACCCTAAAACAAAAGTTTACGGAAATTTTACCCCATGATAGAACGTTTACAGAAAAACTTTCAAATAAGTTTGCAAAGTCCTGGTGCAATTTGGGGAAGAAAAGGAAAATCGGGTTTCATTTTTTTCCCAAAGTTTAAAAACTCAATAAAAGCGAAAAGTTTCCAACCGTTTTTAATAACAACAAAAAAAAAGAACCTAGTTTTGTGGGTAAATTAGAGATCTTCATTTTTCATTAAAGTTTATCAAAATGCGTTCATTTTTAAGAAAGTTATTAAAGAAAAAGTCATTGCATTAACTGCTGCTCGCTGGTTTAATCACCACATTATTCAAACGCGAATAGCTCCCGAACTATTAAGACTATGGAGTTTTATGACCCCTTTTTGGAAAGGTCTCGTCGAGAACAAGAAGAATATATAAAATTACAAGTGGTAGCTGTAAACGCGAGCCCTTCAGTGGAGAACACCGTTACTCTGAACTCCTTTTGAAATATTAGTTTTTAAAGAGGTACTTAAAAGCCAAAACAGACAACTTTTGAACTATGTATAAATGTTTTACATTTCCGAAAAGATCGCGTCGAGTAGAGCAAAGGAATATCAAAATCAAAGTTGTAACTCTAGAGCAGCGGCAGTTATTAAAGAAAGACTATCTCCAAAACTTTTCCTTTTAAAATGGATTCTAAGAATAAAAATACACTTGTCAAGTCATAATTCCATTCAAATACACCTGTCAAGTCATAATTTTATTCAAATATACTTGTCCAATCATAGAAATAATGAATTCCATTCCAATACACCTGTCAAGTGAAAAGAAGATTATCCCTTTCATTGATTATACCTTTTCACTCAAAGAAAACCTGTCAAGTCTCATAAGAAGAATAAGGGATTAGGTCCTTAGAATGAAATTCCATTCTAAATGAAACTTGTCAAGTCAACAATAAGACCATTCATTAATCTAATATGTGTGAATTGAATAAAAACAAAGTCCATAAATCAATTCTTTATTTCTACAGCACACATTTCTACACTCACTTCCAAAAGTTAAGCACGAAGATGTAAAATGCGAAAAAATCAACAAATACTGCTTTGATTGACACAAAATTTGGCGGTAAAGTGGCATATATATTTATACATAAAACAAAATCAATAATTATATACAGAAATGAAAATATCAAATTTTTGTAAGTTATCAGATAATGTCATACTGGAGACTTAGACAGAATTATGTATAAAAAGAAAATAAACAGCATAAAATGAAAAAAGGACATTAATAGGGTATGTGATCCTCCCCTCATCTGTATGCAAAGTTTACATCTTCTGACCATGCTTTCAATTAGGTGGTCAACCACCGCAGAATTAAGCAATCGCCATTCTTCTTGTTGAGCAGTTTCCAGCTCAATAAGAGTGGCTGGAGGTAAAAAACATGAAGATACAGCACGGCCGAGAGCATTACAAAAATTTTCAATGGGATTAAGGTCGGGCGAATATGCTGGTCACGCCATAGGTGCAATCCCTTCACTCTCTAGGTCAGGGGTGGCCAAACTTTGGGGATCCGTGGTCTACTCCACATTTAAAAAATCGAAGGAGGTCTACCAATGGCAGAGCTAAATCAACGTAACGTACATGTTTATATATTTATTTTCGGTAACAAGAAAAAATGGTAAATTATCTAATTTTTCTAAAAAAACTTAATATTAATATTTGCAAAATAAAAATTTACTGACGAAAATAATCAAAGTATTCATGTATCAACAATTGACCATCCTATTCACTTCGTTTAGTTGAAATTTGGCACTGTATATCTGCGACAAGTTTATCATATTGTGGCTGTTACGAGCTTATTGCAATGCGTAAACACGAAATTAAATGTGCATCTGTTAAACGCGATCGATGTTTGGTTTTTATGGCATTCATGGTTGAAAAAGCAGATTCGCAAAGATACGTCAATCCAAAGTATGATTTCAAATACAAAATCAATTTGTAAATATTTGGAAACGTTTCCTCAGAAATTAATTTCCAAAAATCAGTATCGCTAGATGCTCTAGATTTAAGAAATATATCGCATCTTAATTTCATAATTTCTTCCTCGAACGTGATTGATGTGGTATCTGTTAAATGTACTATTTTTTCAGGTACTCCATCAATGTTGACATTTTCATTAAATTGAAATATCATAAAATTGAATATTTCTTCCAACTTAATGAAGTCAGTGAATCTTCTTTCAAATTTTTCAAACAATACATCTAAGTGTTCGGTGAAATCTTCGAAGTCTCGGTTTACATTATGGGTGCACTCTTCCTCCATGTTTTTGAAGTTTCTCAATTCATATTTTCTTAATTGAGACGCATAACTTTTTATCGTTTCTTTAAAAGTTTTAATCGAGCTCATCATGTCTGTTAAACATTTATTTTTTCCTTGTAGATTTAGGTTTAAGTCGTTAAGTTTTGCAGTGATATCGCAGATAAAAGCTAGTTTCATGTGAGCCATTTCTCATCTTCCAATTCAGTAATGTGCTCTTTTTTCATTTGTAGAAAAAATTTTATTTCTGGTAACAGAATACGAAATCTTTTTAAAAACGCACCACAGCTTAGCCACCTCACGTCTGTGTGCAATAAGAGATCTCCGTACTCTGATTCAGTTTCTTCCAAAAGCACCCGAAATTGTCGTCTCTGAAGACTTCTTGAACGAACTGAATTGACGATTTTAAAAGCAATATGCATTATATCATTAGAATTTAGTATTTTTGAAAACAATACCTGTTGATGGATAATGCAAGGATAGCTGGTAAAACTGGGAATTTCCTCATCATTATTGCACAAGGCAATAAAACCAATTCGATTTCCGACCATTGCTGGAGCTCCATCTGTTGTAATAGAGACCAATTTATATATTGGAAATCCTGTCTTATCACACACACACACAATAAAGTTTTTAAATGAATTGTAGATATCTTGGCATCTCGTTTGTCCTTTCAATGGAATTATAGTTAATAACTCTTCTTTTGAAGTGATATCTTCGAAAACCATTCTCACAAAAATGCATAACTGTGCAATGTCACTAATATCCGTGGATTCATCAAATTGAAGTGATAGGAACTTACAAACTTTTAAATCGTCATTTAATAAATCCTCCAAATTATTATTCATAGCTTCAGTCCGTCACATCACAGTGTTACGCGACAAAGAAATATTGTTTATTGACGATATTATTTCAGATTTGTTTTTAAAATCGTGGAAAAGCCTTTCTCACGCTTTACAGAAAGCTTCTTTTATCAATTTTCCATCTTCAAATGGTTTTTTTCGCTTTATCAAAACTTCTGTAATTTTAAACGACGCCAATGTTACTGCTTTAGCTTTGGTGCCTGGTCTCGTAAATAGCGATTGCTGTAAATGTAAATTCGACTTTAATTCATGCACTTTTAACTTTTCGAAGTTCACTGCCGATTGGAAAGTCTGTAGCGTATTTTAAGTGCATGGTTTTAAAATGTCTTTCGACGTTTGCTTTCTTTGGTAGTGCCACACTTGAGTTACATATGAGACAAACACATTTCTCCTTCACCATAACAAAAAAGAAATCATCTTCCCACTCATTTTGTGATAATGGTATGTTTTACTTCTCTTAGCACTGGTACCTGACTGAGTCATTTTGGACGGGTTGTTGAAACAACAAATTATCGTATCAGTGCGGTAGGAAGTGAGCGACCTGCAACGTAAGACGATTAACTGAGAACTGAAACTAAACGGGCGGGTGTGACGTGTAGACTAGTCGACTCACCGCGTCGTTATCATCGAGCCGCCTACTGGATATAATCTAAGCATCCCACTTTGTCAAGTTGTTTCTATTTAATTCTCCACTGTAAAACGACAAATTCATTGTATTACTTTGCACAGTTTGTTTTAGGTTTTAAAGCGTAAACTGTAGTAAATTTTTATTTTAAATAATTCATTAATTCTATGTCATAAGCCATAAATTAAATTGTTAATATCCAAGGTCACTATCAGGATAATCGCGCGGACTACCTAAAATGTCTTCGCAGTCGACCAGTCGACCGCAGTCGACGTCTTGGCCACCCCTGCTCTAGGTAGTCATCGACGATGTCAGCTCTATGGGGACGAGCGTTATCGTCCATTAAAACAAAAGTAGGGCCAACTGCTGCAGCGTACAATCTCACAGTGGGTTCTAAGATTTCATCTCGATACCGGACAGCTGTCAAAGAACCCCGTTTAAAGATATGCAGGTCGGTGTGGTATCCTAATGAAATCCCTACCAACACCATAATGCTCCCGCCTCGGAATGCGTGATGTTCGGTGATGTTTTGCGGCTGATTGCGTGTTCCTTGTTTACGCTTGTCATCTGGCTCCAGAGCAAATCTTGACTCTTCAGTAAACCTGACATTGCCCCAGTCAGACACAGTTCAGTTGTCATGTTCCCGGCACCACTTTAATCGTGCCTCTCTTGATTGGACGGATAGAGGAACACAAACTCGAGGTACCCGGGCATACAGTCCATTCATATGTAATCTTCGGCCTACAGTAGCTGAAAATATAGCCTTACCAATGGACGCTGTAACCATATGTGTCACACGTGTGGAGGTCGCTCTGCCATTCCGCTTGGTTATAATAGCAATATATCGATCTTTCGCCGGGGTCGTAACCCTTGGGCAACAGCCTATGGGCCTTCGGACAACTGTCTGTGTGGTTTGGAATTGTTTCCATAAACGCGCGCGCGCGTGAAATTACAGAATGATGAACGCCGAAGAAAAGAGCACCATCTGTGATCGACGTCCTGCTTCAATGCGCCTCACATCACACCAGTGCTCAGAATCTTCCATTCGTTTTCTGGAAGTCATAGAAATACATATGTCTTGAAAACAAATTGTATGAAAGTTTTAAACACCTTCTATCAGCACTTACACAATCAACTTCTGTAACCCTTCATAAAGCTGGATTCTTATAAGACTGCCCTTTTTGCATATTTCTTGACATAAAAGCACGATTGGCTGTTACCTAACATATTTGCATACTTCCATCTACCTCTGCAGCGAATTGCATCCTCTTCAATTCTGATTGGCTTCCGGAAATTAGCATTTTCCTCTCCGTGCTTAACTTTTGGAAGTCAGTGTAATATCTTAGTAGCCAAGTGGTGTCGAATTTAGTCCATTGGGCATTTTTAAGTGAGTTGATTTTCACCGTATTTTAAGTATCGAGGTTTAAGGAAGCAGCTTTACGAGCTATGGTTAAAATTATTACACCCTTTCCGTCGTATCCTTCTGTCCTACTGCTCAAGTAACTTCGGGATTGTAGATCAAAAATTTTTTTGGTTACCTAAATTCCTGGGTAGGGTTATTTAGAAAATATGTAGGGCACGTTTTTTTTTTTTCCTATTAGTTGTGTGTGATTAACTTTTTCTGTCGTAAAGAATCCTTCTTCAAGATATGATTTTATTACTTCTAGGTTAGTACTTCGGGAAAGCCGTTTTATCATGACCTTTATTCGTCTTTCCGTTTTTGGGCGCACTAAGTAAAATTAAAATATAATTCTCTTGGGTAGTTGAACTAATTCTCTACACTCATCGTGGTTGTCTGCGTATAATTTAAAGAAATCTCCTGTTAGGCGGGATCTACGCTTAGGGAATTCTTTAGTAATGGCGGCCATTTGGGAACGATAGTTGTCTGGGACAAACAGCATTATGGGTGGCGGGAGTTGGTTCTGTGCTGTATTTTGATTGGCGGAAGTTCTTGCGCCAGAGTCCGTACCAGTTGTGCGGGGAGCTGGGGGATTATTTTCCTGAGCGACATTACCTGGATTTCCAATATTATAGACAGTAGCATTTTGTGGGAGGGTAAATTTGTCAGTAATGATTGAAATCTGTTGGCTAGTGGGCAAGTCTAATATTAGTTTACGGGCATTTTTCCTTTGTGGAGGGTACTCCAAGTTTGAGTTATCTTTTCCTTTACATGGATTGATGTTTCTACTATCATTAGTTGGAGTAGTTTGAAAGTTTTTAATCGGAGAGTTAACTGGAGCAAAAAAGCAAAAACGGTTCTAATTGGCGTTTTTCCAACTTTTCAAAGTTTCAAAAATCAATACACAGAAAAGCTTCCAACGGTTTTCAATTTAAAAAAAAGCACCTCCTTTTGTGGGTAAATTATAGATCCTTTTTCATTAAAGTTTATCAAAATGTGTCCACTTTTAAGAAAGTTATTCAAGAAAAACGGATTGCCTGCTGCTCGTTGTTGAATTAATTTGGATGCACTTTCACACATTTTTTAAACGCAAATAACTCCCAAACTAATAGGACTATGGAGTTTTTTCTGAAGAGTCATTTCAACCCTCTTTTTATTAGCCCTGGGGCAGGTCATAAAATAAAGAATGTGTTTCTGTTGGGAGCTTCGCAGAGGGAACCTTTCCAGGGAACATTTTCCCACGGTGGTATTTTTACCAATAAAATGGACTGCCTGCTTTAGGAATAATCCGAATATTTTCACTGATATTCCAAAAACTTTGTTGACGAGAAACAATTTACTATACGAGTAATTGTCTTACGCCAGTCTAATGTTTAAATATAAAAGTAAATACAGAGAAATTTTTCAATACATATGTATTAAAAAAAGAGGAAAAAATATGTTTTTAGTATAATATTTAATTTTTAATGATACAAAGAGGGAGAAGACTGGAGAGCTGCAAACGTCTCTTAAAGCACAGAGTAAAAAAGCAAACCCGCACAAAATATTTAGCAGCTTGGATTTATGAATCTTATTGACACGATAATCTAATAATAAAACTAGTAAACTGAAGCAGGGCGTGCCCATAATTTTTTACGGGGGAGAAGGGAATTAAATTTTTTTCAAAGAGATAAAAGGGCTGAGCCGTAATCTTTATGTTAAAGATTAAAAATCTGTTAGTGTATGAGGAGGGGGGAAGAATTGAACACTCGGCGTTCTTGTGAACAGATATCCTGCATAGAATCTAAAGGGATTCACACAGGATACCAAAAAGAGTGTTGTAGATTGCGATAAAGCAGTGCTTCTCAAACGTTCAATATTTGCGACCCAATTTTCAGTCAGAATATTCATCGCGCCCTCCTTCTTATAGTAACAATGTGTTGAATATAATTATATAATGTACTCTGATAGTATAAAACTACGATACAATACGACTTTAATTGTAAACCGTACTAATTATCAAGATACATATTGTTTTATATATAATTTTGTACATCACAATTCCAAGGGAATCACTAGTAATTACTAAATTTGTTTTTAATTGAATATTGATAAATTAACCATGAAATACTTTGTGCAGTACTGATGCATTTATATTAGTGTGTATTATATCAGTGTGAATGTGTTTTTAATTTTTTATTACATAAGAATGTATTTTCTTTTGTAATTATTTGTGAAATTGCAATTTATTGTATTGAATTGCTAATTATTTTAAATACACTACTGGGGCCACCGTAAATGCAACACCCTGAAGGAAGCATGCAAATAACATGAAATTTACAACATGCGTTAGCGGAGGTGAGATATGCAAATGATTAGAATTTCAGCACAGACACACATCACGCGCGCATGTGGCGCCACCTCAAAGCGCTATTTAAGGCTTGGAGATTTCGACGATTTCAAGTTCGGAAATTGTGTTTTTCTTGTAGTTTTTTCAAAAAACAATCAGTTATGTCTCGTTGAAAACAGCGATCAGCTTTTGATCAAATCAAGTATCCAAGTTCGACAGAGGAAGGATAGTGGCCTACCGAGATTGTGGATTATCTTTCAGGGACATCGGTAGTCGTGTTGGACGAAACCAAACAACTGTAATACGGATATGTGACCGTTGGATGCATGAGGATACGATGGACCGACGTGGTCTATCGTATCCACCTCAGTGCACCACTTCACGTGAGGATATTCAAATTGTGGGAATGGCAGTGACGGATCGCTCAGTCACACCACGAACTATAGCACAGCACATTGAGTCTGTAACGCGTTATTCAGTGTCTGTGCGTACCATTCGACGCCGTTTGCAACAGAGTGGTCTGTCCGCAAAACGTCCATTGCTTGGTCTACCCTTGACGCAGAGCCACAGACGTCTCTGCCACCAATGGCGCGATGAAAGAAGGATGTGGGCGGCAGAATGAAATGAACTTGTCTTTACTGACTAGTCACGCACCTGTCTGCAACACCACGATGGTCGGATTCGAGTCTGGAGACACCGTGGAGAGAGGATGCTGAACAGCTGCGTTATGCACCGCCACACTGGTCCTGCACCGGGTATTATGATATGGGGCGGTATTGGAGATCACTCTCGCACTCCTCTAGTACGCATTACAGGTACTTTAAACAGCCAGCGCTACATCTCCGAGGTGTTGGAGCCAGTTGTCCTTCCTTACCTTCAGGGCTTGGCCACAGCCATATTTCAACAGGATAATATATGACCATACGTGGCACGCATTGTCCAAAGTTTCTTCATCAATCACCAGATTGAATTGCTTCCCTGGCCGGCTCGCTCTCCGGATCTTTCGCCGATAGAAAACATGTGGTCCATGGTTGCTCAACGATTGACCCAGATTACACCCCCAGCTGCCACACCAGATCAACTTTGGCAACGTGTGGAAGCTTATTGGTCTGCTGTACCCCAAGAACACATCCAAAGTCTCTTTGAATCAATTCCGAGGCGTTTGGCAGCGGTGATCTCTAACAATGGCGACTACTCTGGCTACTGATTCTGACAGGAACCACACTTCACAGAAGTCTATAAATTTAATCATTTGATACTTGGTCAACATGTTATCTACAGAATAAATTTTGTTGTGCTATCTCTTGTCTTTCTTGGTGTTGCATTTACGGTGGCCAGCAGTGTATTTCATTTTCGATTTTTCGCGATATGATCGTGCCTCTCCCCAAGTAGTGTTTCGTGCCCTTCTAGGTGAGCGCACCCCACAGCTTTAGAAACGTTGCGATAAAGATTTTATTTCGAGTTTTGAGAACAATTTAATAACCTTATGCATGAAACAAAATATTATTTGGGAAGAAAAGCCAAGTGATTTACTTAATAATTTGGCCGATAGCGAAACGAAGATTTGATAATTTAGATATAAAAAATGAAAGAAAATAATTGGGCTTTAAATAAACACTATTCGGTTGTACGCGTTCTCTCTGTAATTTTAATTTTTTTTCCTCCAATTTTTTGCACCCTAGGCATGCGCTTAGCGTTCCTAAGCAGAAAAGAGGGACTGTCTCTATCCAAAAGTCTTAAACATTTTGCCCTTTCGACATTTTCTGAATCGAAATTGATTTTTTTATCTACCACAAATCTATATTTGTAATCGTAGCATTCGAATTTTATATTATAAACGCAATAGCCCGCTATGTACTTTAAAACTTGATACTCTTCTATTGAAATATCATCTGATTTATTTTTAAATTTCCTAGGGATTGTGTGTCTCTTTTGAAGTTTGAATCAACTGTTCATCTTTTGGGAAACAAAAAAACCAAAACGTATGGTTGCCAAGTTTATAAGGTGACCAGTTGGGCAAACAGCATTAACGATGCATTAGTATAAAATGTGTGCAGCTTTAGGTTAAGTAATTAACAATATTTTTAAGTTAATTAAGAGATTTGACAGAATAAACAAAACACTAATTTCACATTTAAACACTAATTTCTCATATAAAACAAAATATCTTAAATTTATACATAATTAGGGATGTTGGCATAAATGCATCAATTTAATATATCGTGCCCTCAAAACTAAAAAGAAGGAAATTCAATAATGACACAAGAATAAAGGGGAGAAAATACGAAGAATGGGTTGTCGGAGTACCTGTTTATGAGTGAGCATTGCTTCGGCTTCGGGAGAAAAGGGAAGAAAAACCCTGAAAGAACGTCCCTCTCTTTTACAACTTCAGGGCAGCCAATAGTTTTCTCACTTACTGCAATCAACCAATCCACAGTGTCTTCCTCTACATTCAGTTTCTACCTTTGAAATCCATCAATCTTTTCCCGCCAAAACCAGGAAGAGCGTTCAAGACTTTGACGTCACCCCTCGTCCTTTTCCACCTAGCCAAACAGATTCAAGCCTCTACAAATTATCAGGGAAAATCTCTTCAGTCATGCCATCCACTTGAAGGCGCCATTAACATCAGATAGGGGAAGGAGGATTAGTTCTGATACATTTCCCCAGGACGTTAATCGAAACTCGAACTCCCTCTCTTTTAGTGACGTGATTTCTTTTTAGGGATGAACCAATCTTGTTGGAGCATGTTTTCCGAATACAAGCGAAGAAAGCCGAAGGAGCGTTACATTCCCGAGCGTGACGTTCATTCAAGTTCACTCTCTAGCAAATCGCGCCAATAGAAGTTATCACTTCAAAACTAAAGATTTCCTGCATTTTGTACTTTTACCATATAACGAAGGTGGTTCTGCTCTTTTAAAAAAATTATCACTCGCATCCCCTGATTCTGAGCGGTGATTTTAACTTTAACTCCAGTTTGCCAAAAGCTGAGCCGCTCATTGCTTTTATGAATGATGAACTCAAGCTCGAAATGAACACAAATTAGAATGTTTCGACTGTTAACAGTGGTACTGTTATTGACGCTGTTTTTTCATCGGTTTTTAAATACTTTGAAATCTCAAGTATATGTGTCATATTTTAGTTATCATAAAACTATCGTCTCCGCTCTTAACCAAATTGAACAATAATAAGTATTTTTGATAAAATATTGCACATTACTCCTTTTGTTAATTAAATACAATTTTAATTAAAGATATAATTATTCGATAGAAAATTATTTCCAATCATACCAGCGCGCGATTTTTTCATATGTTTTTCAGGAAAAAAGTTAGTATTGCGTATTTACCACAATAACATGTCAGATGTTACACATCATATGCGACTACTATAAGACTCGTTTTTTTTTAATGAAAATATTTTATTACTGTTGGAAAAAATTAATCTTACTTATTTAATGTGCATTTTAAGGATTTATTTTTAAGAACATGCAGATAGATCGATAACATATTAATGTCTAATTTAGAAGTAATGTAAGGGCTAAAGTAGGGAGACGTACCCATTAATTTGAATAGCGAACAAGTAACAAGGATGATAGCAGGCCCCTCTTCTAATTCCCACTCCACGCCAACGTCGACTTTGCATTAACGTGTATCAGGTCTGCTGCATGGTGGAACCCCTGTCCTGACCACTTGGCTACCACAGCAATGAAAACATGTGGAGATTACAATGTGACACTACTTAACAAGTGATAAGTGTCAACATTTGCCTTGAGGATATTCGAATTTCATAGTATTTTGTGAAACAACTCTCCTGCCATTCGTCACATTTATCTGTTACTTTTAATCATTTATCATAATTTTTAGCCCACATTAGAAGAATTAGATCAAAGGAAATATAATTTTAATTTTTGAAAAAGCTTGCTATAAAAATTCAGATTTAATCTTAAGATTCATTAAGTATCATGAATTCTAATGTATTAAAATAGAATGGATTATGGAAAGAAAAAAAAGCATTTATCAAATCTTTCATTCCCGTACAGAAGATAATATAAGAAAATTTTAAGAGTTATTATGTATTTTGTTAATGTATGTGCCAACACATATTCTAAAAGAGAAAAACAATTATAAATTGATTAACAATGCAGTTTTCAAAACAGAATAGCTGATTTTTGACGATATGCCTTTTGGCATACAGATGTTGTATACTCATAAGAGCTTTTAAACCTTCTCAAATTTCACGTAATTTTCTTGTGATTAAAGCATTATACACTCATGGAAAAAAAAATTAGCACACCGAGAAATAATTGCGGGATCGTAACGAAACTTGGCATGAAGGTACATGTCGGAAAGATATGCAAATCATTAGAAAAGCAGCGTGATTGTGCATTACGTATAGCTGGTAGAGGGCATTTAACGTCGTTCTCCGTGGAGTCTAAAACAGGTAATCAAAGCTTGTTTGAGTTTGCTGAATCATTTACAAAAAAAGAGCTGAGGTAGACATGCCATTAAACGGTTTTCGAAGACAATATGAGCAGCTGTCGCAGTTTCAGAGGGAGGGGGAGAATCATCGGCATGATGGAAGCCGGGTGGTAGGCTAGGCGAATAGCTCGTCAATTAGGCTGCTCTGATACGTACAGCTAACTGCTTCATCAGCCGCCATCCAGCCACAGGTAGCACCTTCACTAGGGGCCCTGTGTCTTCACGAACCATACGAAGCCGGTTGAAGGACATTTGGGATTGCGGCACCCATTACGTGTGCTGTAGTTGACGACGACCCATCGACGCCTCCGTTTCGAGTTGTGCCGCGCATGAGGAAACTGGACTGCAGCGGAATGGTATCAGGTCCTCTTTAGCGACGAATCCAGTTTTAATCTCAGCAGTGATGATAATCACGTTCGTTTGTGGAGACCCCGTGGTGAACGCCTCAATCCTGCCTTTGCTTTACGGAGACACACCGCTCCCATAGCTGATGTGATGGTATGGGGTGCCATTGCCTACAATACATTTTCTAATCATTTACTTATATCAAAGTAGTCATTACGTATGTAAAATTTCGTTTCATTTTGACGATTTCTTCTTGGTGCGCTAATTTTTTTGTCCATAAGTGTACATGTGACTCAAAACAGATATTTTTCATTAAAAACAGATAAAGAGCTTCCGAAAGCTAAACTGTTTAAAAATAGTCCATTATTGATCTGAGAAAATCTGAATTTTACATTATGACACAGAGAGATAGGTTTAGCACATATTACTTTCCTTTTATTTTTATGTTGTTGATTATATATTTACCTATACGTTTTAGGAAGAATTATATAATTATTTATTTCTTATTTTTACTTTAATTCTTTTAAGTCTTAACATAAGCATAAGTTAAGTTTATGTGAACCAAATTTGTGCATTTAAAAGAATGAAAAACATATTTATAACATTTTGCATATTTTAATAAATTTACTGAAAATCAAAAAATAAATGAATTTTACTTTGAAAATTTGCTTATATTTGTTTTAGGTCATTATACCTTTGACTAAAATGAAATAAGTGTTTAGTTTTTCTATGCAGTGCTTCATATTATATAATGATCAATGTGTTGTGTTTTATGCTATTTCACTCAATGTCTTTAATAATATTGTTACATAGATCCAAGGGCTCGGGGACATTATGCAAAACAATCACAAAGAAAATAAACAGTTTTTTAAGAGCGATGCAAATTTATTAACAAAAATCCAATCCTTTAAATACAGGATTTAGCAGCAATATTCACAGAATAAATCTCCGAAGGTCTTCACACCTTCTACAGCAATCAAACACAATAACCAGTGTTTAAAAATACACGTATGTAAAAGATTATTCACAAGCACAGCCGAGCTAATCGCCAGTCAAAACAATCCTCACTACTCGCTGGTTTAATCCAGACACCTCGCCGTCCCGGCGAGCATCTTATTTATAGGCGCGACAGAAACTTCAAGAAATATAGCCGCTCGTGACATTAGTGGAGAGATCCACTACTTTCTAGTAGATTCCAGAGGGTTCCGAACTCGCCAAAGTCGCCAAATTGGCCACCAACTTGGTCGCCAAAAATGACGCCAATTTGGCTCTACCGCCAAGATTTCGCCAAGTTCTCATTGAATCGCCATTATAACGTAAGGGGCGGCATTGCTTGTGAATGGTACAATTTTAACATGCAATAAACATAACATAGAGTAATATAAATGCATTAAACACTCATATACAAATTATTTGCAGTATTTACACAAAATTCGTAACAATATTGAAGAAGAAATCAGTGTGTGGAATTCAGTTTAAACTGTTAGGAAATGTCTCTTTAAAAAAATAGTAATAATAAATGTCTCAAAATTTCTTGAATTGAAAATTATAAGTAATTATTACACGCGCGATTTAAAGAAACGTTTCCCTAAGAAAAAGAGCACCTTCGTACTTTAGAGACTTTCTAAGCAGTGAACACACACATCCCCACTGATCAGAGGGAGACTAACAACTATCATGCTACTATTGTTTGCCGATGTATGGCAGTGCCACAGTAGCCTGGTGGTTAAGGTAACGAACTCGTGGCTGGCTTGTCATGAGTTCGAGCCTGGTACCAATCATCATATCCAAAATAATCATTTGAAAAGTTCAGAATTATTTCAAAAATAGGGAGAAAAAGAAATCGAATCATAAGAGAAAAAGTTCATTAAACTAGAAAATGCACTTCGCGTTATTTGGAGGTTATTTTAATAAGAAAATATTAAAATTTTCTTTGTTCCAGGAAAAAGTTCACAAAATAGAGAAATTCGCAGAAATAGAGTTTCATAAAATGGAGGTTCGAGAGATTGTATGTATATAGACCCAAGTATAATGAATCTTTTGTCAGATCTATCAAATAAATGTGTGAGAGGTTCGTTATTAGTATTACTTCCGCATTTGTTTTCATTGTTGTTGTTACTATTATTACAAACGATGATTCTAGCATAGAACAGAAAGGGTGCGCTGCTTTCCATTCGCGCGAGACGGGAATCCATTTCAGGCGAAAGTCCGACTTCTTTTCCCGAAGATACATCCATGCCTTATTCGAGATTTGAGCCCTCTCGGTTACAAGTCGAAGGTTATATCCAACATGCTGGCTGGGTGGCACTGCAGTATTCAGTAGGATTTTCTTCTGTTATATCTATATATTTTTTTGAACAATCCCTTGTTCACTTTTTGAATTTGATTTATGCAAATAGGTTATGAAATAAAGGAAATTGCATCACCCAGTTTTATATATAAAGTTTTTCTCAGGAGTAGTTGAAAGAAGGATTAAAAAACTATCAGTTTATGCCCTATGAGTAGAAGGTTAATTTGCACTTCATTTTACAGTAACTGAAGCGGAATTAACTAAATTTGTTAGCATTTTCAGAAGGGAAGACCAAATGAAATGCTTTAGTCAGAGGACATATAAGAACAGTGGTGTAACTTACACCCCCGATTCTAGCCAAGTATATAAGATCCTACTTGGCAGGGGGCCCTAAAATTCTTCGTTACGCCACTACATAAGAACATGCAGTAGACGGCCGCGGTAGCCGAGTGGTATAGGTATCGGATCGTGGCTTGCCTTGTCACGAGTTCGAGCCCAGTACCACTAAAGACCCGCCGTGTAGGGCAGCGATGCACGTTAAATCTGTCGAGAGCTGAAACGTCCTCCCGTTGGTGTGGTGCGGTAGTTAGGAGAGGGGAGTGCCAGCTCAGGTGTCGTCCACGTCACCTGACCATGGTTCAAAATTACGTGGTCCGTCGCCAAAAGCCCTCGTGTAGCTGAACAGTGCGACGTTAATATTCAATCAATCAATCAATCAAGAACATGCAGTAATCAGAGTCTCCAAGAGAACCATAAAGACAATTGGGAGGGGGAGTAGTTCTTTATTAAATACGATGTAAACAAGAAATAAATGGACTTTAGTTAAGAACTGTGTAATCTTAAATGGAGTTGGATATCTAAGTTGAGTTTGGGTAAATAGAATTGGACCCGTAAACCAATGTTAGAATTGACCCTCAGTCAACTGATTTATTATTTGAGGATTTCAATGACATAAGAAGAAGAGGCAGTAGCATTCATCTGGTCACAATTAAAAGTAGCTACCTTCGCTTAGCTATCCCAATATCATTAACAAATTTTATTTTGAGCCTTAACCCAGAAAATGTATTCACTTGGACAAAACTGGAAGAAAATCGAATGGCATCTTTTGAGAGAAAATTCGAAGTATACTTGGAGGTGTAAACGAAAACAATAGCTGGAGAAGATACAATTTTGAATTATATAGAATTTATAAACAAGCTGACATCATTAAAAATAAATATATAATGAATTGGAGGGCCCCCTATAAAATTCGAATGCCAAATGATAATGATGTCAAAAAGGTACTGCAGTTCAAAGTCATTGGTATTCTCGAAAGCGTGGAAGATCAAGGCTGAGATGGGCAGACTCAGTGGAATCAGACTTTGGGAGTATAAACGAGAAAACGTGAAGAACAAAAATAAACAAGAGGTCATTATAGAGAATTCTTCAAAGGAAGGCACTGACCCACGAGGGGATGTCTTGCTAGATATGATGATCATGAGAAAATGTATTCTTTATTAAATTAAGGTACATAGATTGATTGTTGGGACTTTTATAAGGGGAAAAAATGGATGATAAACTATCAGTGTAAATAGTAATTTTAAAGCTATTAGAGCAACAGCCCATAACATGGAGAATCCGACTGTAAATATCTCCAGCTGAAAGAAAATATTGTAGGATTTAAATTTAAAAGTATAAGTTTTATAAAAGGGAGCCCCGATAAAAGACGCACGCTACAACCTAGCTTCGACCCCGATTATAAATCCGTCTGTGTACACATTTAAATCAATAAATCATTGAAATTTATTAAAATGTATAATTCTATAACATGCTTTTTTTTTCACTGTGAAGGAGATAAAATTCTTAATGGAAAGACAATCTATAATGTTGTTTAATTCAAGAGTTTATGAAGTTTTCAGATTTGGTATGTATTTATTAAAAGTTTTGTTAACGGAAAAGTGCATTGGAGAATAACCAAATATGTATTGTAAGGCATTTTTAGGTTAAGTTCTATAACCTTTCATGCTATTAAAAAATAAATTCTTTGAATAGAATTTAATGTTTTGATATTGTAAGAGGTGAGTGAGCCACGCCAAATTCCCTCACTATACATGATAATGGGTTCAATCACAATAATATACCCAAATTTAAAATTTTTAGTTACATTTAGAAAATTATGTTTTATTACCAGAAGCGGCGTAAGGCGTGGGCGGTGTGGGCTACCGCCCACGGCCTCGCGGTGCATAAGGCCTCGCACCTCAAAGCCGAAAAGAATTTAACGAAAAGTAAGGAAAATCCAAAAGTGCACACCACAGATTTTTTTATACTTAATAAATTAGAAAATTCTCAACTCTATCTGTTTCTCGCTATCAGATATCGAAAAATTGGTATGTCGACTTTTTTTTAAAAAAAGATATTCTTTTTATCGGTACATGAAAGCATATGAATAAATAATTCGTGAAAATATTGTTTCCCATTTTCTTTTATTAAAAATTTCTCAACTGTGTCGTTTCCGCTCATATTTAGTCTGGCAACATTAGCTGGAGTTAAGTTGCTATCACGGGGTGTCCCTGGTCAGAGACGGGGCACAGCTCGGGACTTCCCATCATTAGAAAGACAATTGAAGCAGTATAGCTTCATGTTTCTATATCATATTATAAATTTTAAAAGTATTTTATTTGAGAATAAATAATAGTGGTACTGGGCATTTTTCATAATGTATCAATGCTGTCCGGCTTATGCACTAAGAGAGATAGAGGTAAAGGGAGAAAATGGGAATCTGGTGCAGCAAAAAGAAAAAGAAAAGCGGAAAAGAGTTATATCCGACCACGTTTAAAGTTCAGGTATGATGAAATTTCTCGGTCAGACTGAATCAATCTGGAAGTACAGAATCAAATTATAGAGTCGGTTCCTTCGACTTCTCAAGAACATTTTCTTTTCCGAGTTTTGTTAAATTTTGGTTACTACAGATACCGACATTGATATCGAACGATGAAAATGGGAAATAAAAATGGGATCAAAACTTAAATCTGTTGTGGATTTTGTTTCCCGTTGAGAACATAAGTCACAATCTAGAAGGATATTGAGATTAGTTATTCTCCGGAACAGAGATGCCAGTGACGTAGTGAAACAAGCTTTTTCCGTTTTGACTGGGGATTGGGACGTTTCCCGTGACAATCTCACCAGTTAAAAAGGGGTACACAGCAGTTAAAAACAGCGATGAATATCACCCTAAAGATGGTGAGCATGGGATTTTTCCCAAATTTTCATTTCTCAAAAAAATTTAAATAATGGTGAAACTCAAAGTCGTCGCTGGTTGGTTTATTAAAGTTCTAAAAAAAAAGTTTTTGTTTTCCATACAGACTATTTGGCTTCACAAGCTAAAAATTTGGGAAAGGGGTACTCTGTGATTGGAAACACTTAAGAGGGGGGGGTTTTTTAAATGGCATGAGAATATACAGAACATAGGCCTATATGTTCCAACGGATAACTTATAGAAGGAATATAGCACAAAAAAACTTTAGACCGAAAACGAAAGGGAATTCACAAAAACAGGGCCGGCGCTAGCAGTTTTCCGCCCCGGGCAAAAAGTAAAATGCCACTCGTTTTAAAAAATTTAAAAAGAATAACCAAAAACCCTTCCCACGCTTAATAATAAAATAAAAGGGAGAAAAAAATTTGTAAATAACGTTGAAGTTTTGATTAGCAAAAATACGATTTATTAATTTATTTTTTTTGGCACTAAATTAAAAGCAGGGTGGACACAAAAAAAAAAAGAGTCATTTCTAAAGGATTTTTAAAAATACAGTTTTTAAAAAAAAAAATACAAAAACAAATTATAGAACCACTAAATATTAAAACAATTACATATTAAAATACACAAAATTTTAAAAACCGGATTTTGTTTCAACTGTAATAATTTTTTTCATACTGCCGCGAACTGCCACATCAACCCAGATGTTTAAAATGCGGTAAAGCGCACGCTACAGCTGCCAAATCAAAGAAAGACAGGAAAAACCCCTTTTGTATTAACGGGGAGGGCTAGGGTCATTCGGATTTTCCAAAAATGCCCAAAACCCCAAAACCCAAAGAAAGGTCCCCCCCTTCGTTGATCCAATGAAAAAAAAATTTGCCAGAAAAGGGATTAAAAAAAGGGAATTTTTTCCTAACATTGTTAGTGGAGAAATCCCCAGTAAAACCCTACTAATAATGAAAAAAAAAAATGATAACGAAAAAAAGACCCCCGTGGTTTCCCTTTAGCCAAGAAAAATACCTTGACTTAATACAGTTCTGAACTTTTAATGTCATTTCAAACCTAGTAAAGAAAATTAAAATTTCGATCTTCTCTAAATTTTAAAAAAATGAAGTTGGGACAAAAAAAACCTGCCTACTGCAGAAGCTCAGGTTGTTTAATCTCATATTTTTTTAACCCTTTTAAATTCCCCCTAATTATTTTCTTTTAAATAGTTGTCTTTAAAATAATAAACAAAAATTAGAATATTTTCAAGTCAAACCCAGTGCAGAAAAACCCCTTTTCAACCTCCAATAAAGCCCACCTCCACAGCACCACCCCATTGGTTCTCCATCCTGAAGTCACGCCTCCCTCCCAACCAAAGCTGCAACACCATGAACATTGAATAACCAGATGGGGGTTGAAGATGCTGACGCAGCCCCAGTTTCCACAAAATCATCCGTCAAATCATCCGTCAAAACCGAGGTTGATAGATGGAAACCACGATTGATTGAGCCCGGGTTTTGGGATCGACGATCATGAGTGATTAAATTTGGACTTTCGCCGACTAGACAAGCAAAAATTGCTGCCTGCGAAAAATTTGGGGTAATCACTGGGATCTCAGCCCTTCCAAAATCACCCCGGGCCTGCAAATTCACCTATCACGGAATTCCTTCTCCGAAATCTACCGGATGAGCACCCCCAAAAGGCTAGAAAAAAGGGGGAAATGGAAGGTGGAAAAAAACCCCCCCATGCACTAGAACGATTGCAATGAGTAAAATTATACCTTGGTAGTTGAAGAAAAAATTCTAACGATCCCCCGGGGTGAAAAAACCCAAATGTAAAAATTAAAAAAAAAAAGTTGTGTAAAAAACGCAAAAAAAAAAGCAAGGAAACCACGGAAGAGTTTATCTTTCCTAAAAGACCCAGGCCCGTTTCCCCCGTCACAACCAGGATCCCCTAGAAACAGAAATAATTTCGGGCTTAGAACAGGATGTTCATCCATCCCCCACTAACAAAATGAACCCGATGTGTTCTCCCCCGATTAAACTTCCCCACCTGTCATGCTTAAAATCGAAATTTTTGCGATCAAATTAAATTAATTTTTGAAAAATTCCCCAAAATTCGCAATAGAACTCCGGTGTGTAATTAAAATTTTCCAAATGATTTTTAAAAAATCGAACTCATCCCTTTTTAAAGGGGGAATTCGAATTTATGATAACCGAAACCTGACAAACCGATAAAAACTGTAAGGGGTCTCCCGAGTTTTCAAAATCGAAGATATCACAAACGATTTATGAAGAAGGTTTTGTAATTGAAAGAGCAGCTTATCCCCGAAAAAAACAAAAATTCCCTATTTTTTAAAACTTCCCGAGAAACCCCCAAAAATAAAAAATTTGATTTTTAAAAAAATTGGTTACTTTCAAGGAAAGTTGATGGGTTTCCTAAAAAAAGGAATAACCCAATGTTTCAACTGTAATAATTTTTTATACTGCCGCGAATGCCACATCAACCCCGATGTTTAAAATGCGGTAAACGCAGTACAGAAACTGCCAAATCAAAGAAAAAACAGGAAAACCCCTTTTTATTAAGGAGGGCTACGGTCATTCGGCATGTTATACAAAATGTCCCAAATTCCACAACCAAAGAAAGGTGCCCCCCGTTGATCCAATGAAAAAGAAAAATTTTGCCAGTAAATGGATTAAAGAAGGAATTTCTTTTTGTTTGTTAGTGGGGAAACCCCAGTCAAACCCCTACTAATAATGAAAATAAAAATGATAACAGAAAAGAAGATTCCCCCCTGGATTCCTTAGCCAAGAAAATGATACCCCCTGACTTAATACAAGTTCTGGAACTTTTTAATGTCATTTCAAACCTAGTAAAGAAAAAAACCTAAAATTCTCGTTTTTCTAAATTTAAAAAAAGCAAGTTTGACGAAGAAAAAACCGCCTACTAGCAGAAGCTCTCATGGATAAAGTTTAATCTCTATTATTTTTTAACCTTTTTAAATTTCCTTCCAATTTTTTTTCTTTATAATGTTGTCTTTAAAAAAACTAAAATTAGAATAACTTTGAAGTCAAAGCTAGTGAGTTTAAAACCCTTTCCCAACCTCCCAAACAAACCCACCTCCACAGCACCACCTCATTGGTTCTCCACCCCGAATCACGCCCTCCCTCCCCCCCAAAGTTCAACACCATGAAATTGAATAACCAGATAAAGGGGTTGGGAAAACGCTGACGAGTCTAGGTCCCTTTACAAAATCATCCGTCAAAAAACCCAGAGTTTAAACTCTTAAAAGTGTTTCTTTCTCACTTTTAAAATTCTGAATTATTTTTTTTTAATAATTTTTTTAACATTAATTTCTTTAGCCAGTTCATGTTCAATGGCTATTGTTGTCAAGCCTTTTAGCCGATCCTCGTTAGTTGTGGAGCGTAAAAAATGTTTAAGGTATCCGACTAGGTTGAAAAAAAGTGTTTTTTGACAAAAATGTCGAATTTTTTTTATGATTGTAAAACAAAGCCCCAACCTTTAAGATTCCAAAACAGTCTTTATTTTAATTTTACGTAAATTAGAACTCTAGATATACAATTTTAATAAGTCATAGTAGTTGAAAAAGAAACCGGAATTGTCATCTGTACTGGGAAAGGGGCGAAAAATGCAGTGTTTAATTTTTATTTCCCCAAAAAGGAATTAAAACCAAAATTTTAATTATCTGTTTACTAAACGTTTT
>BMAV01007509.1:0-34455 GCA_019973955.1 Trichonephila inaurata madagascariensis
TAAGGGGGAGTAAACAATGCAAGACCAAAACAACATTGGACAAAGTAAAATTAATCAAAATATTAAAACCCTTTTTTTTTGCTTTTACTATGTTAAAAACGAAAAACACACACACAAAATTTTAAATCTGTAATTTTAAGCCAATTTTTTCAATGTTTTTGTAGAATTTGGATAATACCACAAATAAAAAAGTTTCTGGATTATTTTAAAAAAATGCAAATTTTTTAAATGTCTTATTAAAATTTGAGTTTTTTTGAAAAATCTAAAAATTTTTTGGTATTTTATTTTTTAAAAATGACTGATTCTATATATATATATATAAGAGAAAAGAGCTTGAACTTTTTTAGTGCAGAATATCGATTCCTTAACAAAAAAAAAAAATTTCATAGGAATCATTTAGAAATCATTTTCAAGAAAACGCATCTTTTTGACTCATTTTAGAAAAATCGTAATAAATAGAAAATATCTTATTTTTTTAAAAGGAATTATATCGTATGGGCCGAAATAAATGATTTTTTCCGATTTTTATTTTTTTTGTTCAAAAGGGGGGGGAGACTAGGTTCATTTGGGATCGGATTTGGTAATAGTAGTACTCTTTTAGGGTGTTCCCCCCCAATGTAACCCCGTCAATCCCGTCAATTCAGAGAAATCAGCCTTCGAAATTCATGCTTAGCTTTTATACGTTTAAATTTTTTAATTTTCCCACGAGTTCGTAGCGTTGGTAAGTCGTCTGCTTTCTATGCTGGGGTCAGGGGGGTTGATTCAAATTTAAATTTTTTTTCTTCAATTCGTTTAATTATTTTTTTTAAAATTTAAAAAAATTTATTTTGAAAGGCTTATTTAAAAATTAAATGATATTTTTTTTTAATTATTTTTTTATTTTATAAAAAAAAATTTTTTTTTTAAAAATATAACTTAAATTTTTACTAGTAAAAAATTAAAAAAATTTTTTTATTTAAAAATATTTAAAAATTTTTAATAATTAAAAAAATTAAAATAGTTATTAAATAAGAATATTTAAAATAATTATTAATAAAATTATAAATAATTAAAATTAGTATACATTAATTATAAATTATTAAAATTAATTAATTAAACACTGTTTATACTAATTAATTAATTACTATTTATTATAGTTCATTGTTAACTATTTATTATTTAATTAATTATTAATAAGCATTAGTATTAATAAAAATATTATTAATTTATTATTAAAATTATTATTACTTTATTATTAAAATTATTTACTTTATTATTAAAAATTTTTATTATTTTTTTATTAAAAATATTATTACTTTATTATTAAAATTAGTAATTTATTATTAAAATTATTGTTTATTATTAAAATTATGATTTATTATTGATTTTTTATTAAATTTTTTATAGAAATTATTATTAATTTATTAAAGAAATTATTTAAATAAATATATTAAAATTATTTAAATAAATATATTAAAATTATTTAAATAAGTTTTTTGAAATTAAAAAAATTTATTTAAAAAGGACTTATTAAACATTTTATAAAATTGTAAAATAAAATTTAATAACATAAAAACATTTTTTAATATTTTATAAAATATTAATAATAATAATATATTTTATAAATTATTTTATATTATATGTAAATTTTTTATAGTATATTGTATTTCACATTATAAAACTATTTGCAACTAATTTTCTTTTGAAAATATCATTTAATATTTATTTATATTTTATTATAAATATTATTTATTTTAAAAAAATATTTAAAAATTTAATAAAATTATTTATATAATCAAAGTAATTTTTTTTATTTTATAAAATACAAAATAATTACAAAAATATCATTAATATTTAATAAACCTTTCATAAATAAATTTATTTAATTTAAAAATAGTAAATGAATTGAAGAAGAAAAAAAGTTGATCGCGGGGAATCGAATGGCCTCCAGCATAGAAAGCAGACGACTTACCAATCGAGCTACGGGCTTTCGCTGCGGAAAATTAAAATTTATCGTATAAAAGTAGCATGAATTTCGAAAGGCTGACTACTCCGAATTGACTGGCCATTCGACGAGGTTGATTACATTGCTTGGGGTGAACACCCTAAAGAAGTACTACTATTACACCAAGTCTCGATCCCAAATGAATTTCCTTAGTCATTGCCCTCTCCTTGTCAGTTTAATAGAAAGGAATAAGATGGTTCTTTTAAAAAAGGGTCCACAAATCAGGAATTCTTTAAGCTCAAACCGATAAGCTGCCGGCAGAATAAAAAAGCTAACAAGTAGCCAAAAACAATTTTAGGGTTTTAATTAATATCTTTTTTTAACTATTTTGCCGTCATCCGGAATATAAATGGTCAAAACATACATTGTCATCCAAACTAACGTGTGGCACAAAATTTCAGTTCCAATCAGTTCAAGCCATCAGCTTCAAACTTGTGTTGCAAGAGAGAGATTCGAAGAGAGAAACAAATTACATAGCAAGGATAAAAGCATAATAAAATGGTTATTCTATGTAATTTTAATGTGAGGAGTACTTAAAGTACCGTCCGGTAGGAAATAAAGAGTTAAAACCCATACACTCAATTTTCACATATACAGCATTCAGCACTCGAAAAACATTTTACGAAAAATGGAATTCAGGATAAAAGCAGTACATTGTTTCCATCCAGATATATAAGCCACCTTTTACCGCATAACATGGAAGCAAAACTTAACTTTAATATTTACAACTTTTGCAGCTGTTTAACATAGATATTCTGATGCCACACTGGTTTGCGAAAAACTGCCAAGAAAGATTTAATTATATACAAAAATCCATAACTAAATTAGTGGTGTTTTTATACAAACGTGTACTTCAGTATACTTTTTGTTTTTCACTCGTGTATGTTTCTTTTTCGCATCAAGTTTTCAAACACTCAATTCCTTCCAAATTTTCCACGAATGAAGAATAAATAGAGATCCTTCTAGAAGTCGTCTCAATTCATAAATATCACAAGATAATTGTTGGTAAGTCATGTAAACTCGTTCGATCAGTAGCAAGATTCCACCCGAACAAATTACATTGCGAGTTAAATAAAAGCTTGTAAAAAGCAATACACATATTTTTTTATTAATGAAAAAGGAATTACATCTCACTTGTTATTATAAGAGAATCCAGAAAATATGGACACATGAAACTATTTAACAATTTTTTATTGTTAAATTTAAAAACTAATGTAATCATGTATTAGAAAACGGCAGAAATTTATTTTGAAATGTAAAATTATGCTTACCCATGGCGTTGCTGTTGAGAAAAAGAACTCCGTGGCTATTAGAACTGTTTTCTAAACAAGTGTAGAAAGGATGCACTCCATACAGATTCATCTTATCCTAAAAGTTTATGCTTTTAATAATTCTATAGCTGACAAATTTTCTTACAAAAACGAACAAAAGTTCTTAGCAACTGTATTCTGGATGTTTAGACAAAGAAGTCTTATTCAATTCCTACTATTTTAGCTCACACTCTCTCTTTATTTATTTATTTATCTTGGTGGAATTTTCAATCGTTGATAAAATGCATTTTAAAGCGCTCCATTGAGCTGAGATTTTACATACATGATCATTTTGGATGACAATACAATAATTTAATTATTATTAATAAAAATTAATTGATTAAAACTAATTATTTAACGAATTACAAATACAGCCACGTTGGCGACTTGGCGACCCTTTTAGCGACTTGTGTCAAAATTGGAAAGGTTTTTTTCTCACGTTTTAAAGCATTCATTTTAACTGAAATTTTATACATACGATTGTTTTGGATGACAATACGATACTTTAATGATAGTTAATAAAAATTAATGACCACTTAATGTTGTGCTTCTGTCATATGTATATACGTATTTATATTTATTGTAATTATTTAATAAAAATTAGATTAAGTAAAATATTTCTTTGTCGATCTAAGTAGGAATTAACTTAATTTTTTTTTTTTTTTTTTTATATTACTTGCAATTTTGAAAATTGTGAAATTAAAAACGGATTACTTGTATAGTAAACTTCCCGTTATTCCCCCGTTTTGCTGGATATCACATGATAATTAATGTTTTACAAAATATTTTATGTCATACAAATTATTTTATGTCCTATGTATGTCAAGTTATAGATAAGTCTTGGCATTAAGTATTCGATTGTATTCAAAAGCATTTTGATAGCTCTTACCTCTTGAGTTAAAATGAACAAAATTTGGTTTTTAGCGAATATATTTATCTTTTACGCCCCTACAACCCCATTCTTTGAAAGTCGATTTTCGCAAAGCGGATCTCTACTCAACAAAAAAAGTGCTTGTAAAATTTCAAATCTGTTGGTCGAACAGTTCAATAACAGGCATTTGTACATATAACACCCCCGCAACCTCACTTGGGGTAAATTTCCCCGAAAACTCATTTTTGGGATCCTATTCAATGAAAGTCATCCTCCCAAATTTCAAGTTTTACCCCAAAGACAAAGTGGGAGTTATTGCCTATAAACGCTCTCCGCTACCCCTTCTTGGTATTCTCTCTCGATTCCGTTTCCATCATCTTAAATGTTGCCAAATCAAGAGATTTCGCAAAATGCAGTAATTGTTTTCTAAACATGGGGCGGGTTTTCCACTATTCGATGCCTGGCGCGGCATTTGGTGACTTCCCACATACACTTACAAACTCTCCCTTACTTTTTAAAAATACACAATTTTTTAAATTTATTTTTTAAAGAAATATGCCTATATCAGTGAAACTCCCCGCAAAATTTTGAAACAATATGACTAACGATGTATGAATTTGTATAAATTTTAAATAAATGTACAAACATTCAACTATATATGTGATACACACAAACTTTTCAATCATTAAACGTTAGGATTATATTAGCCCATACATTTTATACATATTTTGTTTATAAAGAACCATTACATGTATTCCCTTGTGAATTATATTACAGGCTGTTACTTAAGTTTATATACCATGTGAAAGGGAAATAAAGCTCTAGGAAACTTAGCGAATAAATTTTGGTTTATTTTATTTTAACAGGGAATTTTCGGAATTTCAAGCATCTGCTATCAACAGAAGCCAAAAATAAACTAAAGCAGCACTTGAAAATTTATTTCAAATTCATTTACCAAAATCGTACGTTTATGTCGTTATTTATCACCATGCATCGAAACTCTTCAATGGGCTTTGAAAAATTAAATGAAACTGAAAAAATTAGAAACTAGAAAGAATCAATTGCGGTTCTGAAAAATAATGTTGTTCGCAACATATAAAGTTTATCAGTCAATGATGGATCTCGAATGCATGACCTAGCAAAGCATTCAGTATAGAGATTCAAATACTTTAATAACTAAACAATATAAAATGCAACAGGATTTAAATAATTTAACAGCTTAAAACTCAAACTCAGTGGCGCAACAGCCCACGAGGGCCAGGGCCTACTTTACCCATCCCAGTATACGTGACCATTGGACACTGAGGTGCTAGAGCAGATGTTCCGATCAGGCGGCCAGACTGAAGCGAGACTCCCAGTGCTTAAGTCCCCAAGCAAGCTCGGTATTCATTTATCCACCCACTGCAGTAGGGATGAAAGGCTGAGTCAACCTTGCTCAGCCCGGGAATAGAACCCGGACTTATGGTGTGCGATGCGCTACCACTCGACCTCTGGGTCTTCCAATTTAACAACTTGTGTAGAATAATATTGAAACACCCACGTGTGTTGCTTATCCTGCAGTGATACTTATAACAAAATTGAATTTTACAGAGAAGTTCACTTCCCAGGATGAACTTGGATAAGATTATAGCAGCCGTAGAAAATGTTATCAGGATTATTACCAGATTGGCGACTTTTTCACTCTTGGAAACAAATTTGGTGAAAATGATATCGCCAAGGAACCTTCACGAGGATTCAGGGATTGATCCTTCTTGAAATTTCCTGAGACTATGTTTCGGACCATACTGCAAAGGGGAGAGTAGGCCTTGGCTCTCATGGGCTATTGCACCACTGAGTTAAGTTGCGTAACGGACCTTTGAGACAAAGGGAGTCAGTTGAGATCAGAATCTGCTTGTGTGTTGACTACGATAAGACGGAGAGACTTTAACTGTCTCAGTTCTAGCTAGTGGAACTGTTTTACAGAGCCTTTTTTGGAGTGCTGTAAAACTTGTTTTAAACGAGCGGCTTTCACCTACTGTAAATTATCTGTTATAACAGCGCAGCGTTTCCAATAGGGCGCCCCCAGAAGGCGTGATAACTCTACGAGTGGAGTTCGAGAATAAAGAAAAGGCGAATACATACGTTCGGGGCAATTAACGCTTTGGCTGAGGAAGACGTTTATATACACCGGAGTCACTTAAAAGATTGTAGTCGTGTTGTAGCTTTAGCGTCAGAGTATAGTGTTATTGAATTCAATACATTAATATATATGGAGGGGAGGGGCGCAATGAAAATTATGATTGAATATTGGGTCGCAAATACTGAAAGTTTGAGAAGCACTGTGTTATAATATTTCTTTGTGTATATATGTCGATTTCTCTTCGTGTAGTCCTTTTTTCGTCCTTTGTTCATTTCAATAAATTTGTTGTCATTCAAATAAAATGAGTCCTCGGCTACTTTTACCCCCGCAAATTCGCAACAATTTTTTAAAGAAATTCAGACGATTTTCACAACTTATAATATTTGTCATTTATGAACATATTGTTTATTTCAGAATAATTGTATCGAAATTTCATTATAGCACTTACTCCTTCCGGAAACTGATCTCGTGTAAACATGGGCCATGTGTTATACGTCAACTCATGCCTCAAGGTAGGATGCGTATGTTCTCCCAATCCATAGATATTCTTTGATGGAAGATAGCTTGATATTTGCAGAAACTGATCACTCAATGTCAGACCGCCAATGCTTGTGTCCCATCTATTGAAAAAATAACAAATCACTGATAAGGAGAACTAATAAGAAAAACAGACAAAAATTAAAACTAACTAGCTGCACGGCCCGGCGTTGCAGGGGCTTTTCGGAGTGCATAACTTTTTGCCTATGGAAATCTCCTCTTCCTCTCTCGTTGTCATTACTTCCTGGTTTGTCTGTCATTTCTATATTTTATCATCTGATATATGATTAGAGCTCTCAATCAATAATCCTAAATGTAGATTTTTTTATTTTATTATCGACATCATTTGTAAGTTTTGATTTTATTGGGGGGATAAATTTAACTCTTCTTACTGGATTAAACAAAATAATGCGTGATTAGAGCGTAATTATAAACTGTAAATTGACTCTACTAAAGCATTTATTACTATATATTTTTTAAACATTTTATTTTCGCGACTGGTCCATGATGAAGAGTAATAGGCAACTTCATTTGAGTGAGTAACCACAAGAGCTGAAGAGTGACTAAAACTCGGTGTATGCCTGCAGACATTAGCTGAGCATAAGGTAACGGCCTTCCCGACTTGGGTAGCCCTGGCAGGAAAATACTCTACCGACGCTCCTCGGGCCAAGGTACACCCCTTCGCCTCTTTGGGACTCTTAACCCCCTTGGAAATCCACCCCCTCCATAAAAGTAAATTACTCTCCACATGGGTCTCCCGACAGATCATAATGGACTAAATTCATGATGGTCACATGATAACGGCAATCACGTATTTCCCATTCATTAAAAATTGACGTACAAGTTGTGCAACTTGTAAAGTTTAGATAGCATTTAAAATTTGATATGATTGGGTAAAGAGTTCACGTGTTAAAATTCTTCAAACAGTTTTCAAAATTAAAAAAAAAATATTTACATTATACGAATACTTTTAAATTAAGTTCATTTTGTTTAACTATGTGCATTATTATATCTTTGACAAATATGTATTTTCAAAAAGGAAAGTTCCTAAAAGAAAAAATTTGGGCAACCGTAAAGACATGAACAAATTCGCTGGAAACGCGTGTTTATTTTTTAATATAATTATGACGTCGCATTAATTTTAACTGTTTGGGCCAAAAACACGTGGTCGTTATCGTAAAAGCGTCACATGAATTTAGTCCTTGGTATTTGCTAGTCCCCCGGACTATCTCTATGCGCATGGCCCCGGGGTTTGCCATGGGCTGGCGAAGTTTAGAGGTGGACATTTTTTAGATTTATGAAGTTCCAGAATAGTAAAAGGTTTTTCCGTATTTCTGTTAGGTCTCTGCCAGCCCTTCTCCTCTTTTTGCTCGTTTAGGTGGCTCCTGGAGGTATTTGATGGCTGAGCAGGAGAGGATTTTCGAGCTACTTGTGCGACGAGATTTTTTAACCTGTTGTAGGCTTTCCTACACCAGGGGATAAGCAACATACACACACATTTTATTTGTTCTTTTCTATGATATTTTTGGGGAGAAAGCCTTCCTTTTTGGGAAGACCCTGGAAAGGGATAATGCACTTAAATTATCGAACCAAGGTAATTTCCCCCCCTCCCCTTTGGTGGTGGGAGTCAAAATTTTTTTTTATGCCATTTTAAAAGGGTAAAAAATTTTGGGGGGCTTTTTCACTTTTGGGGAAGGGCCAAAATTTTCGGCATTTTTATCTCCAGTGGGTTCCCAAAAAACCCGGGGCCCCTCCGTTTAAATTCTTTAAAACCCCCAGTTAGAAAGAAGGGTGCAGTCTAAATATAGTCATCACGTTTCTTTATAGTGTAGTTAATTTAACCCTCACTCTATTTTTCGGACATTTTTTCCTAAGGGGGCCCCTATTCGCAAAAGCTTCAACCGAAGTCCCAAATAGAGCCATTTCCGTGGCTATAGTCCCCTTCCTAAAACTTATTCGCTTGAATTAATTTTATTCAACCACATCGATCTAAACAACCTGATTTAATTTTTTTTTGGGGAAATACCAGAGCCAAATTTATCCTCAAGATTTCTTACATGCCACATAATCATACGGCATGCGTGCCTACGATTTTCGCATCTAGAAAATCAATTGTCTCCAGCCGGGATCGAACCCGCAACCTTGGACTTACAAAGCGGGTACCGCTACTTCTAAGCCACCGAGCCGACTTTATTCGGACACATGAGCTATTTATTTTTTTATTAATTACTGACTATTTAAATCTTACAAGAGAAAAGATTATTAAATTTTTGAAAAAAGTTGGATCTACCCATCATAAGAAATATATTCCGAAGAAAATATTTTAGATCAATAAGGAATAACACATATAAATATTTCTGTTCAAAATATTTCAGAAGTCCAATGAGTTACTATATACATCTCATGTAGTACTTACAAAATGGTTTGGTCTTCTAAACGTTTTATTTGAAACGAAAAAATATCCGACTTGTTGAGTATAAGGACTTCATACGTCAATGAAGTGAGGTCAACCTCCTCTCTGTTTTGAAGAAGTGGGAATTCATTTTGCACTGGAACTTGAAACCGCTGGTTCTGATTGTCCAGAAACTGTCGACGAAGAAAAATGATCAGAAAACATGGTTGTATTAAAACTTAAAAAGCAGAAATTTTAAACTGTATTCTATATTCCCAAGAATACACAATGTTCAGAAAGAAATGCTTCAATTAATTTAAGTGGGATGAATTCATGACTATTACGGGATACATGCCATCACGCGTTTTTAATTGAATTTTAAGGTATCCGACTACGTTCGGAACCGTGATTTTAAAAAAGAGCATAAATGGATAATTTTCATGATATTTAGTTTCACTTAGATTAGAATACATGTATAAAATTGTTTTTAAGGATATTTTGACAAAAAAATGATTTAAATACAATATTTCGCAAAATTAACTTAGAATAACCTTTTTTCAAAATGTTCTCCTTTTGTGAAAAATGCTTCTATTATAATAATATTTTGCTTGTATATAGGTCAGACCTCTGTACAAAAAAAAGAATTGAAATTCATATTATTTTCAGAGTTACAACCCATTGAAATAATTATCGGCGTTTTTTTCTTAAAATTTCTCCCCCTCTGTTGTCGTAAAACAAACATGGATAAACCCACTTCTAAGTTATATATTTCAAAAATTCTACTTGAGCCTCTGTAGAGAGGTCTGAGCTATAAACAGGAAAAATATTATTATAATAGAAGCATTTTTCACAAAAGGAGAATATTTTGAAAATGGGTCCTTCTATGTTCATTTTTTGTCAAAATATTGTACTTACATAATTTTTTTTATTGTAATACTGTTCTTAAAACAATTTTATACGCATTTTTTAACCTAAGTGACACTAAATATCATAAATATTATCCATTTATACGCTTTTGCAAACGTAGTTGGATACCTTAAAACTGACATTCGATTTGTACTTTTTGTTTTGCTTTTAAAATTTACATAAATTTTCAAATTTCATAATTTCAGGATGCTCAAACATTAAGATTCTTCAAAAGGTTTTCAAAATTAAAAATATATTCTCATATTACACGTATACTCTTGAATCAAGTACATTCTGTTTACATATGTGCATTGTTATATTGCTGACTAATACGTTCTTTTTAAATGAAAGTTTCTGGAAAAAGAAAAAGTTGGCAAAAGTAAAGCACATGAACTGATTGGCTAAGCAAGTGTTTGTATTTATCATGTGACAGTGACGTACATAATTTAGCCCATCGAATATGGAAAATATAAAAGATGTATGTTCAATATGAATCCTTTCATAAAGCAAAAATATTTCCTCTGTCTGCATGCTAATTTAAGGCTGTTTTCGCCATATGCACAAGACCGTAAACTTAATGCGGAGCGCATTTTCTAACAGAAAAAATGCCTCAACTTTTATAAAAATTTGTGAGATTGTAACTCATGCATTTGCTTATAATATAGTGCTTTTTAAAAATTTCAAAATGTTTCATAAATAATTAGTTTTTCCTTTTAACATGAAAAGGGATTGATCATTTACCATTACGGTATAGGAGAAAAAAATTCGAAACACATTTTATAAAAGAAAAAATGTTTCAACTCGGATAAAAATAAGTAGTATAATAAAATATGCGATTATCTACAGGATAGTGAAGCCAGAATATAATATTAATGTTTGTGAGTACTTTTATATCTGAAAAAATATTCCGAATTTGGGTCATAATCTTTAACATTAGCCGAAGACAGCCTTAAGGTATCCGACTACGTTCGGAACCGTGATTTTGCAAAAGCGTGTAAATGAACAATATTTATGATATTTAGTGTCACTTAGATTAGAATACATGTATAAAATTGTTTTAAGGACATTATGACAAAAAATAAATTATTTAAATACAATATTTTGGGCAAAAATTAACTTAGAATAAACTTTTTCCCAAATGTTCTCCTTTTGTAAAAAATGCTTGTATTGTATTAATATTTTGCCTGTATTCAGCTCAGACCTCTCTACAGAGGCTCAACTAGAATTTTTGAGGTGTATTACTTGGAGTCGGTTTATCCATGTTTTACGAAAACAGAAGGGAGAAATTTTAAGAAAATACGCCGATAATTATTTCAAATGGTTGTAACTCTGAAAATAATCCGAATTTTCAAAATCATAATTGAGCCTCTGTACAGAGGTCTGAGGCTAATACAGGCGAAAATATTGATACAATACAGCATTCTTACAAAGGAGACATTGGAAAAAGGTTTCTAAGTTAATTGCCAATCTTATTTAAATATTTTTGTTATAATGTCGCTTAAAACTTTTATGTACATTACATGAAATGACACTAAATATCATGAAAATTATACATTTATGCACTTTTTTAAAATCATAGTTCCGAACATAGTCGGATATCCTTAAACAGCGGCTGTAAATTTGATATTTTAGCCACTGTAGTATCTTTTTTCCATAATGCATGCATTAAAATTCTATTTTTTCTTAAGAAAGTAAATTTCACTTTTTAACCTCTTACTATTATTCACTGTAAAAAAGAAATCAATATTTGCTTATATTTCTTTAAATTTATTGGTGAGTTTTTATTAACATTACAAAATTTTTGATATATATCTAATTTACCTTTTCGTTTTTCTTTTATAAAATTTATACGGTGAAATAATACATATATTGTATAGTCAAATACGAAATAATCAAAAATGAAAGTTAATCAAAATATGCGGTTGAATTGATTTTGAATAAAATGAGTGAGTAGGGAAGTTAATGTAAGAATCCCGTAAAACTAAGAACATTTATTTATATTGAAACTAATACACTATAAGACTTGTTAAAAAAATTAATTTCAAGATTTGAATTTATCGGACAAAAATGTATCACAAATTTCATATACTTAAAATTATCTTACCCTTACTCTGACAATATCTGCAGTTATATAAATAACGCTGACATTGACCGAGGTAAAACTAGGTCCATAAGGAGTGTTTGCAGAAAGATTTGATAATCTGACTTCCATTCCATCCCTTGATTCTGATACTTCCTCGATCTTAAAACCAAAACTTTCTTTTTTCATAAAACATGCCGGTCCATGTTTAACTCGAGCGTATTCACAACCGTGAGACTTGCAGGCTGCTTCTTCTGAGAAAAGATGTAAGAAAACTACACATACATGGATCAGATTTAAGACATGAGCATTTCACAGGCAGTAAAGTTGTAAAACTGTTTAATATTAACAGTATATATAGAAATAATTGAATTAAAAAATGTTTCACTACACAGAGTAGCTGTATCCTATTAGAGTCATCGGATATACACTGCTCAAAAAAATTAGGGGAGCACACGGGTTTAACAAAATTAAGCGAATTTTTCTTCTGATAACTAAAGTGAAACACAACATCCATAGCCTAAAGTGTATCAGAAAACAGACGAAGAGAACTTCATATGTAAATCAACATACAGAGTGTCAAAAATCAGAAAAAAGAAATAAGTGCAGAAATCGTGATTTTGTAGAAGCTGATGTTTTTGTTGTCTTAATGGTGAAATTCAGATTTTCAGCCGTTCTTTTGAGAAAAAGGGACTGGAAAATGTCACAACAACGTGATCTGCCTGAATCCAGTGCTTGGCGTATTATCGGGAAACTGAAATCTGGGTAAACACAAAGAAAAGTAGCGGAAGCTGTTAGAATGGCAATAAGTGTCCTTATAAGACTGTGGAATCGTCTGTATGCACATAGCTAATGATGTGTATTCGTTGACAGCGAGAAGGTGGGGTACTGAAACATCGAGATTGTACGCAAATTGATTGAAGTCAAGTGTTGTTTATGGACAAATCTCGATTCAGTTTAGAGTGTACACCAGACGTGTTATGGTACGACGAGAAAGACGCTCTTGAAACTACCCTATATTTCTTCAGGAAAGATTACATTACAGACTAAGTGGTTTATTGGTATGGGTTGGTATCAGCATAGGGAGACGTACTAACCTGCATATCATTCGGAATAGTAATTTGACTGCTCAAAGCTATGCAAACGAGATCTTAAGACCCCATGTTGTACCTTACACTGTAGTCATTGTCTATTCCTTTATTTTATTGCTGGATACGATTCATCTTGTGAAAAACTATCTTGAAGCTGAAACAATACAGCTTATGGAGTGGCCAGCTTGTTTTCCTGACCTAAAACTTATCTATCATGCTGTGAACTCATTTCAACGAAGAATTCAGCGAGATAACTATCTTCGCTTACTGTTGTTCGCTATGTTACTTTAATTTGAATTACACATATAACTCAAACATTTTCAACTATACTTTGCAAAAGGTATTTTTTCGTAGTAAATAAAGAGTTTTGAGTTGTTAGCATTTAATTTTTTTTTATTTTCCCAATAATCACAAGTCAAAATTGTTTGACGGCAAATAATCAAACATTTCTTATGCGAAAATGGCACGTTGATCCATTAAGGTTCGCCACCCATTATATAGACTGTAACGGAACAGATTGTAATTACTCCTTAATGTTTATCGATGTTGCATTTCAGTGAGATCAATCATTGTTATATACATAAGATACCTGTATTTATACTTGGTATGAGATAAATCTAATGGTATATCCCGTCAGTCTATCCGTCCCTACTGTACCCACAAATTCCATATTTGTAACACATTCTTTTTTTTTTTATACAATGCCTTCATTGATTTATCGGAAGATAATCCACTTGAGAGGAAAATCAAAAATGCCTCCTATGTCAAACTCCTAAGTGAGCACGACCTAATTTACGTATTCTTAATAAAACATGCTCAAACTTTCCACGTATAAAAAGGAGATCAGTTGAACCCTTTATAAAAAGCCTTATGATCTCCCTTTATATAGAACAGAGGTCACCAAAGTGGTGGTCCGTGGACCACTAGTGGGTCGCGAGAAAATTTCGCTGGTCCCCCAGAAAAATGTCGAATATACTTACTCATTACCTTAAGTTATGTGTTTCAAGATGGATTGAAACACATAATTCAATTTATAACAATAATTTAACACTTGTTTTTGTTGTCGTGTCCTTCCCGAAGAGAAGGAATGAAAGTTGCCCAAGGCTGAAAAAGGTTGGACTTTTACACGATAGATGGTGACACTACCTATCTCCACAACTTAGGCAGGGAACTAGAGGGGAGGGAAATATTCTCCAGCACTCTGCACTCGTGGTTTCTGCTGCGACCTCCCACAAGACTTTCGGACCCACTGATTTAACGAACACGTACTCCGTGTGTACTCGGAGGGTATTTGGTGGCACGGGCATCGAACCCAGGCCGTCCAGTCTGGAGACCGATGCTCTAACCACTAAGCTACCCACGGTCCAATTTAACTCTTAAAATTCCTATTAGCGGTCCGCGGGATTTAAATTATGAATTTACTGGTCCGTGAGGTCAAAAAGTTTGGCGACCGCTGTTATAGAGGTCTAGTATAAATTTCACGTCTGCTAAAGGCTTTCTTTACGGTGTTGTATTTTGAATACGCAATAGAGTATAGTTATACGATTTCTCCTTGAGGAAAATTTTTGAAAATGAGACAATTTCCACAATTTTGCATTATAAAAGTTTGAAAACATACAAAAGCAATGGGAAAATCAAAAATTGAAAAAATTTACTAATAGAAGTTACAATTCTAAAAAAAGATCCTTAAGGAAAAACAGCTGAAACAATTTATTTTTTTATAGATTTAAATTCGACAAAGCATTTTTCAGTCGTTAAATGTGTTATACAGGAATGAAGATATCACTGCATTCGAAGTTTCTTGTTTGTGTAACCAATCTTGTTTCAATACAGAAAAAATGTAATCAGTTTCTGTGAAACATTCGATGCATATTACAGGACTCTCATTACCTGCTTTTCAAAAGGGGGGAAATTCTGTTGTAAGTCATTGGTAGAATAAACCCGTAACTTTTGCACAGTATGCTTACCTCAAAACACCCCTTAAGCAATCATTTTTTGTTACCCAAAATGCTTAAAAATATCGCTTTTTTTATTGTTTATAACTATATATAAACAGCATACTAATTCCCACCTTTAACTTCCCCTAAAAAATGCCGGACCAAAAGCATTTCAGTACCATAGACAATTTGCATCAACTTTTCTATAAATTCTAGTACAAATAATACATCATAATAATTAAAAATAAGCGCATATCAAAGAAAAGAAATTTCAGTGCCCATACAGGGTACGGGAAAACCAGTTGTGGTTAACTTTCTGTAGCCGGCACGTTGTACGAACAAACCGCTTTAGAGCTGAATTTATCTGGGACGTATTTGCAACTTTCTTGATTGAATAGTTTTATTTTATACAGTCAAAACATTTTAATCAAGCACCTGCATGCGACTGTACTAAATGTAAAGTACTAATGTAAAAGTACTAATGGATTAAAATCATAAAGATCACAAAATAAACGTAATGTGTTTTCAATTGAGTTCAGAACTGAAACTCGATTTGAATTTGTTGTTTTACTTTTATATAAAATTTCACTTTTGATATAATAGGGTAAAGACGTTCAAGTATAAAGATTCTTTAATTTTTTTTCAAAATTAAAAGATTAATTCTTATATTGTACTTGTGTTTTTAAATAAAGTAATTTTTTTTACCTACTTGTGTTATTAATGTTGACAAATGCATTTTTTAAAAGAAGGTTTCTCCAAAAAGTAAAAGTTGGCAACAGTGAAGCACATGAGCTGATTGACTGGAAAAACTGGATAGCATTTTTCATGTGATTATGAATTCCCATGAATTCAGCCCATTGTGTTATTCCCTTAGTCTGACGTATACAATGATGTCAGAAAATCCAAACATTCACTATTTTTTCAGTAGCTTGCCTTCTTTCTGTTGGAACACATTCTGCTTTCAGTAGCATTTTCTAATTTCTTATAATTTACATTTTGATAATTATGAGAACATTCAGAAGGCGTAGCTACCGCCGTATCAATGATACGGGCCCCACAACTACAGGGGCCCCAACATGTGTAACAACAGGAGTAACTAAGAGGGGTTTCGTTTCAAAAAAGGGCTCCACGGGTTTGATACGGAGCCCTCTCAGAGTTACTTACGCCAATGGGAACATTATATGTTATAGATGTAAACACACCGTTATACTCATGTGAATATATCACATGAGTATTACATGAGTCAAATGAATCATTTCAGTTAACTAATTTTTATTATGTTTTGTTTCATAATGGAATATTTTGCACTGAAAGCTATTCTAACTATTCTTTCACTTTTGCATTCGTTTATCTCTTTTTTAAATGTTTAACACGTAATCTTACATTACTCTACTTCTCGCTATTTATGATTGTAATTGTATATTTTATAACACAAATTGAAAAGGGAGAGGGGGGTACATGAAAGAAAAAAAAAACTTCCTTAAATCGAAACAAAACAGATAAATTACATTTATGTATGCAATTAAAAGCACAAATTTCAAATAATGAGATTTAAAAGGCGATTTTCCAATTAGAAATTATTAGGCTGAAAGTTTGTATCAAAATGTCTACTAAGAAATAATTAAGAAAATGTATCATAATTATGATGTTGACACCTTACCTCTGAAACCTGGACATTCTATCCTGTCATTTGTATCAAGAAGTTCTTCCTTAAAAAGGTTTGGAATAAGATTGAGAAAGAATTCTGACAGAGGCGTTAAGCAGATTGCCAAAAACCAAACCCAAAACAAACATATTCTTTCTTTTTAAAAACTTTCTTTTTGGACAATTTTCTGAAACAGATATAAAGAATTACTTCTTATCACTGTAGATTACAAAAATAAATATTGGTACTTTTCCATTTCGCCAGCGCCGACGATAAAGTCGACAAAATAATGCAACTGACGCCAAATGGAATATTTCCGTAGTAAATTTTACCAGCACATTTTTAAAACTTGTCGCGGACTTTTCTTACAAGTAATGTCTTGTTCCTAAATACACAAAACTGAATGAAAAACCAATGAAAATTTGGGCTCTGCGTAGAACAATTATTGTGTGTACTGTATGTTGTCGGCAATAAAGTATGCTGACGAGATTTGCGCCCACGAAATGGAAAAGTACTGAAATATTTGAAATATTTTCCTGTGTAGCTTTTGATCTGTTAAAATTTAATCACAGAAAATTGCTTCAAATACTGAAATCTCCTATTGACTGTAAGTGTTATTAGTACTTAACGTTTTATCGCAACAATCGCCAACGTTCAAGATAACTCGCTAAGTTGGAATGTGTTGTATACGCTGCATGTGCTTCTTTTCATATAATGTTTCCAATAGGTTGCGATAATACATATAGTACCGTATTATTATACAATTATAATACTTATTTCGGTTGGATCCTAGCTGGGCACACTAGCTTGGCGACAAAATTTTTGGCAAAACTTTTGGCGCATAAGACCACCGATTTCTTCGTTTTCGTCCATGACGTCATTTTTTGAAACACGGGTTTTTGGCGCCATTTGGCGAAAAAAAATGGTGCCAAAAACAGCAGTGTGCCCAGCTAGGATTTTATCCTTATTTCTTTAAACAAAAGCAATTTTAAAACAAAATTAAGTTAAAAATAAAGAGAAAAATTGTTTTAAAATGGTTATATAAAATTGAAATAACTTAAATTTTAAATTTAAATATCTTTTCTATGATATGCCTAGCTCATTTCAAATAGTATAGTCATAGCTTATAACACGGGGTCTGCAAATCTTTCCTCAACATTTATAAGTTACAGTTAAGTTTTGCTGCACAGATATATAAAAGATTTATATAAAAGCTTACAGCTAAAAACATTCAAAGAAATACAATAAATATATAAAAATTATTTTAAAACTTTTGTTACAACTTTCCTATTTAAAAAAGGCACTTATTATACCGTGACCAATTTTGTCAAATCGAAACATGTCGCCAAATGACGTGATACGCAGTAAATAGTGAAAAAACCGTTTGCGCGCATTTCGAGAAAAATAATAATAACTATGACAACATTTGGCGTCATCTTTTGATTTTTCAAAGTTGGTCGACAATATATTGTTAAGAATTCCCTAACGAATTCTCATTGTAACCGCCAGAGGGCGTTTGAACACCTATGTAAGCAGAAACTTTGTGTTTTGTTTATTAACACTCTGTATTTCCCGAATGTAGCTCTCCTAGATTGAAGGTGCCAGGCCTAATAATACTGGATAAAATAAGTGGGTTAAAGTGTAGAATAGAGGAGGGATCTTGGTGATGTAAATTTTTTGGCTACCGGAATCGGTCGCCAAGCAACTTAATTTATCGATAGGTGTTTTTGGCGACCAGAATGGATAGCCAAGCAACATAATTTCGCGATAAGTGTTCCGAGATTTTACAAATTGTAATTTTGCAATAAAAATAAATAACTAACCTGAAATTAAAAAAATATATTTATAAAGCTATCAGTAATAAAAAAAAACTGCATGCTCAGTCCTTTGTTTTGGTGACTAAAAGCGGTCTCCAAGGTACTTTTTACGGAATTATTTACTATTTATTTTAGAATGAATTCGATATCTCCCATGACATTTAAATAAAAATCGCTAAATCCGATGTCCCCTATACTACACTTGAGCCCAGATCTTTTTATACGTTGAACATTGCTTTTTCTTTCGGCATTCCCAAATATATCCATCCCTCGAATCCTTTTTAATCAAACCCATGTTGTCTTAGGCTCCCTTCACACCAAACGACTCCGATTCATTCACCATCAAACTTGTCTGATCGACCAAGATTCGGCTTCGTAATTTCCCGCTCAAATAAGCGAAGATTCGCTTCCCGCATTCACATCAACCGAAACCGGTTCAATCCACCGTCATTCTGACTTACGCGTGATTCGGCAGGTCAGATTTTGTTCCCTCATTCACCAGCAGCCGGGAGCTATTTCTTAAAGAAAAAGCGAATTCAAACAAATAGAGTGTTTATTTTTATTGTTTTTCATATTACTAGTGATTTTTTTACATAAAGTTTCTATTAAAGACACTGATTTCAGATGTTTGAAGATAATGAATTTCTCTGTTAGGGTTAGCATGAGTTTGTTTTTATGCCAATAGATGGCGCTTACATTTTTGGTATTCATAGTATTCTTTTTCATTATGTAAACTAACTCAAGTTCTTGTCGCCGAGTGTGTAGGCTGTGTTTTATCCCTGCTAATCTTGCGCAAATAATAAAATTAATTTTGCATGTATTATTTTATTCAATTTTAGAAATTTGAAAACTTTATTCTTTACTTTTTAATACTTTAAAACAAAATTTGTTTTGGGGGGGATGGGAGGGGGAGGGAATATTCTGAAGGATTTTTGAAATAGCTTCAGAGATCAATTTGATAAGAATTTATTTAATTTCGGGAGAGAAAAAAAATTAAATATTTATAAGAATGCTAAAAAATAAAATAAAACACCGATATTATCGATAAGTTTAATTTTTTAAAAAGATTCCATTTTATTACTACATAGATCTTAAATTTTGTTATATGAAACACAAGCAAAATATAAATATATATTCTCTCATTAATGTATTAGCAAACCATTTTTAGATACATAATCAAAAAAATAGTTGTTATATGCTACAAAAGCTATAGTATATAACAACATTTGAAAAAATGCCTTTTAAAAACATTAGATATATTATTTGTAAAAGTAATTGCATTATAATATAATTACAATACATATTTATTATTTGTTACTACTTTTCAGACTATAATTACACTTGATACCAGGCAAAATATAAAAATAAATAAAATAAAAACCGTTCTTATATTTTTTATTTTATGTATGTCAATTGGAAAATGAATGAATAAGGATACAGTTGTGAAATTAATAGCTTGAAATGTGAATCGTCTTAAAATATTAAAAACAGCATCCATGTTCGTCAGCAACTGATGGAAGAATGATTGACCCGTGGCGGTGTGAAGGCAAATCTCTGTTCATTCAGAATGGCTATGAATTGGAAAGATCGCTACAGACTCGGAATCGTTTGGTGTGAAGGGAGCCTTACAAGCCGAACATTCAGCATTTGCTGCAATCAATACTTTTTCCATGCACCAATATATCATAGACAATTTCCCCTTTCGTTCCAAATCATGAGGGGGGGACGCAAATCATGCCTTTCAAACATACTCTTCAGGATAAGTCGAAGGAAAAAACGAAAAACAGGTAAATAGAGTAATAAAAAATGACAGAAAGTTCAAAATATCCTCTACGGACAAAATCCAAGAGCGAAAGGAAAATTAAAATAAAAATGGAATTGTTAATTTGAAAATCATCCGCTCGTGTTGAAAACATCCGTAATTTTTTTTAATTAACCAATAGCAATTTAGCAAAAAAAACAAAAAAAACACGTGACCTTTTCTGCATAAGATGGCAAATCAAAAACCAAGGGTTGTCAAATTATACAGCAGTGTGCCAAAATTTATTCGTTATCTCACCATGATATCTAGATAAAAATTACGAAATCCAAATCCCCTAATTTACACTTAAGCCAATAAATGTTTTGTTAAGAATTGCTATCCTTTATTGATGCCATGCATTTAATGTCTGTCCATGACATTATACATAATACGTAAATACCGGAAAAAAAGAATTTTAAAAATTCAGAAGATTTAATAAATGGAAAGTGTTTTAAACATTTTTAAAAATATTCTTTAATCAAAGTCATAAGAAAATCTAGCAATTTTTTACTAACATTAAATTAAATTCACAATTAAAGGTACTTACGTATTATCGCAGCAATGCCAACTTTCAAGATAACTCGCCAAGTTGGTAAACCCGATTTTATATATGCCGTACGCGCTGAATTGGCAACCATGGGTTTCGTTTCATATAATGTCGCCAATACGGTTGCGATGATACGTAAGTACTCAATTAATTAACGTGCTGAATGTTTTCTATAATTAGTTTTTCTTCGACTGAAGTAATCTTTACTTATCCTCTCATTGCTATCTCCCATTGAAATTGATTTTCTGTGTGTGTGTGCGTGTTAAATCTTATGTATAAAATAGAAAGCTACGGGAGTTGTGGGATCATTTGAGCGTGTTTTTTTTCTGCTTTTCCCAATAATGAATTGGGTTTAAAAAAAATCAAATGATTAATTTTTCTTCAAACTCTTATTAAAATTCTATGAAAAATAAATATTTCCTGCCTATCAATTAATGTATTATATAAATTTATGTATAAGAAGAAATTTTCTTTCGAGAAACAAGTGAAAACGATATTTTAAAAACCATTGTATTTTAATCGAGGGTACTTTTCTGTTACACTGGCGAAAGGGATAATGTCGCCAAAAATGTTACAACCGACGCCAAATGGAATGACCGCTGGTAACCTTTTACCACCACATTTTCAAATAAGTCATGGTATATTTTCTTATCAATAACGTCTTTTTCATAATACATAAAAAAAATGGATGAAAAACTCATGAGAACTAATATTTATTGATATGGTATATTTTTAATATTAGTATGTGAGTGGAACTCTATATAACGAAGTCGCTAAATCTAAAATACAGTACCAGCGGAGAACATCACGTATACTTAATAAAACTACGCCAAGCAAATTTAAGTTCATAAACTACTGAATATTAAAAAGGTATTGTCACATCTTTTTTGTAATTTTTTTTTAATATCTATTTATTTTATATATCTTACACATAAAAAAAAAGGAAAAACTGCAAGGAAAACAATAAAAAGAATGTTGAGGAATATACTGTACTTTCAACATTAAGAAAGCAATTTTATATTAAAATTAATGAGCTTTAAGGACATTTTTTAATTTAAATCATACCAGTGTAATTTTAAACATACATCCTTTATAAAAACTAGAAACTCATGCGTCCTTTAATTTCATTACTCATAAAATCTGTTAACTTTTTCTGAAAAGATGCTTTATTTCATAATAAGCCTCATATCTTTACAATGCCCCCAGAATTCTATTACTCTCGGCGAATTAGATATCTAATAAAACCACACACACAGTTCAAGATTTATGACCACCATAAAATGTGTTAAAAGAAAGAACAACTTGAAATGCCCAGAAAAATTTTAAAAATAGTGAGAAAAAAATTGAATCACAAGAAAAAAGTTCGCTATAGAGAGGTTATGTTACGAAGAAAATTTTGTAAAATGTACTTGGTTACAGAAAAAAAGTTCGCTATATAGAAAAATTCGCAATATAGAGGTTCTTGAGATATGGAGGTTCGATTGTATTTTGTGTTGTAGTGAATAGCGCCAACTTGGCTAGATTAGCTCCCACGAAACGAAAAGTACTGAATAGAGATCTCTGAACCATTTTTCTTAATTTGACTACTTACTGGCATGTCTTAAAATGAATTTTTTTTTTTTTGTATTTATTTATTTTATCCATTCCACACAAAATCTTTGTACAAAATGACCTTGGCGAAAGTCATTTACTGAGGGCATCAAACATTACGTCAGAAGTACTGTAATTGTTGCCATATGTGACCAAAATAAGAAAAATAAAAAATTATGGCTCTCAGAATGAAATGCATAAATTTAATTTTATTAAAATTTGAATTTTCTGATTTATCAAATAATTATTCTTAATGCCTTAGAGCATTTTTCCCCGTTCCTCTGGCAGTACAGTAGAACGTCGTTTATCTGAATGTTTATTGTCCGGAGCGTCACATATCAGGACCTACTGATGCTCAAGCGAATCCAGCAGAACCTTGCAGCGAGATTATTTTTTGTGGTACAGCGAGACAAGTGATTCTTTCACCAATAAAGGTAAAATTGCGACATTTTGCTACACCTATTTTGTTTTCTTCAGCACATTTCCCGCATGTGGTGATTTTTCAATATTCGTATAGTGTCGGTTTTGCCTGCTGCATGGATCGCATTCGGTTTTCGGTTATCCGAACAATCGCGTATCCGAACGGTGCCTGGTCCCAATTGATTCGGATAAACGACGCTCTACTGTATGTGTAGATTGCAATTTCTTTATCTAATTGTGTAAAATTTTCAGCCCTTATGTATTATCGCAAACTATTGGCAAAACGAAGTACAAAGTTGCTAATTCAGTGCATACGACACGCGAATAAGTTTAACCAATTTGGCGTTACATGGAGTTGGCGATTGGAATAATACTTAAATGCCGATTTTTCGAATACCAATATATATTTTAACAGCTTATGTTATTATAAAAAAATATAAATATATAATGCTTAATATTATTAATATAATTTTATCTTTACTTAATATAAACTTATCATTATTTTAATAGCATTGTAGAATCAGCGAATTTGCTACAAATAAGCTTTTAATTTTCAAATCATGAACAAGATTTCTAGTGATGAACTTTTATTTAGATCATTACATATGGTTTAATATCGTTTGATTAGAAGGTGATCTAAGCATTTTCAAATGATTTTTTTGGTACGTAGCTTTCTTTATTATTAATTATGGATTCAGAACATTTACTCATTATACTCTTTAGGATTTCGTGTAGTATTACAAACAGAAACAAGATTATCTAATGACACAGCTAGTCCTAACTAACCCACGAAACAGTTCTCAGTCTACTATGTTTATAGGTATTGTAGTACAGCTACTTAGAATTTAATTTTAAATTAATTATTCTTTTTGATGCACAAATTTCTTTAGTATTTCTCATCTAGACTCTAAACTAAACTCAGCGGTGCAACAGCCCATAAGAACCAAGGCCTACTTGGCCTATAAGTGACTATGGGCGCTGAGGTGCGTGAGCAGATGTCCCGATCAGGTGGTCAATCTGAAGCGACATCTAGACTCTACAGCATGTATATATTCATAAATATGCCCTCATCCATGGAATTTATGAATGTTTAATGAATTTATTGGACAAATTATGTATGATAATAGAAAAGAAAAAAAAAGAAACTGTTAGTAACCATTTCAATATCACTTTTACAAAAAGATCATTGCAATACATTCTGAACATGAAATGAGATTTAATTTCTTTTTAATTAGTAAAATTAATGATTATATCTCACTCTGTGTTTGGAATTGTGCTCGTTATGTATTTTACAAATATAATTTTTATCAAAGTTCATCAACATATTTCAATAAATGTGCAAGTAAATTTGTAAATCTTGCAAAAATTTTCATGACTAATTCCAATTCTTAGAGATAGAAAATGAAAAAATATAATTAGTTTTTATACCTGCTTGTTCATTCTTAGTAATTGAATAAACATGTAACGTAAAAGCTTTTGTATAATCGGTATTCTAATCTTATAATGAAAGTCGTCTCACCAAGCAAATATAGTGACGTATGTCGCTGTTTTAACAAACGATTTAATTAAACATCTTAATACATATTACAAAGTTGAAAAGATTTCAGTTGTATTATTATTACAAAACTTTTTAACTATTTTAATATAATTGCTAATTTTTATTACATTAAAGCTTAAATTTAATTCTTATAATGAATTATCAATAGTGTTAAAGAAGAAATTGTTTTAATCCTTCTTGTATAACATACGACTTGATTAATTAATTTATTTATTAAAGAGAAAAACATTAAAGTAGACATTTGTTAAAAGCTTTATCTTTGGAATTTATATTTTAGGCTTAGTACGAACTTTTATTCAAAATTATTAAACTCTCGTACAATACTGAGTAATATACGCAAGAAAATAGTTAGCAACATGAGCAAGAAAAAAGCTTTGCTTTCTAATACAAGTTTATTTTATACGTTTTTATGTTAAAAGAATACATATATTTTGAAAACTTAGAAAATAATGCTAATAAATATTTTTTAAAGAATTTGACACACTAATAAAAAGAAAAAGTTTTTCAATCGTCTGACTATATTTTTTCCGTTTGCATTTATTTCTAAGTAAGCGAATTTATATTTTTAAGAAATGAATATTTTTATTCTACGGTAGAATTCAAAAATTATTAATAACTGTAGTTTATACTACAGAATGTTTTTATAGTTAAGAATACACGGTACCCTTTTTCAAAAAAAATTTTTTGAGACAGTTATATTAAAAATAAGTGATATTTTATATTTAGATTATATTATTAATTTGATTCTGTAAGTAAAAAGTCAGTTTGACCAGCCATTATTTTACAATTTTAAAAAATTAGGAAGTTTTGAAATTTTTTCACACAAACTTTTATAAAATACTTAATTTTTAAAATTTTTTAGTCATTTTAAGTTATTTATGTTTCTTAGGTTATTGCAAACAAAAGTTAGCAGGGATTTGAAAATCTATTCCATTGTTGATTTTTTAAAAAATTTTTCCTAGAAAAACCTGGAAAAAGCACAAAGATTTTCAAAACAGTAAATTTAGCATTTTTTAAAAAAATAACTAGAGATCTCGGCCCTAAATCCATACTAACTTTTATAGAACATACATTTGGGATTATATACAAAAAAATTCAGGACTCTATCTTGAACATGAAAAAAGCCTTAGGGATTAAAAAACACTTATACCTTCAAAATTTAAAGTAAGAGAAAAACGCATTTAAAGTTTGTAAAGTCATAAAACAAAAACACTTATAATGCCCGTAAAACTCTAATTTTTTAATATGTTATTTTCAATGTATGTTGTTCTGCATTAAAACACTATTTTTATTAAATATAACTGAAAATTATATTTTTAATTCAAAATATATTTTTGCATAATATTGATAGCATTTGTTAAGACGTCAGTTTATTCAGCTTTATCTTAACCTAATATTTCCACAAAAGTTTTGAAACACGAAGCATTTTTATGTACAAAATAATAATGATACTAATTTAAGCTAAAAATAGTCAGGTTTGCACATAAAATTTAATTTTTTTCAGTTTTAAATTGGGGTAGTTTAGGAAGTTTTAGCTCTTGTCGTACGACTTTAAAATACTAAAACATAGTACTACAATATGTTTAGTATAATGTAGTTTGGTACGTCAAGGAAATATTCAGTTATATCTACAACATTTGAATTCAGAATACTTGTATTCGGAAGTCTAATTGCAGAATCAGGTGAGGACTGATTTTTAGATATATCATTTTCAATAGTATTCCATCTCTTCGAAATATTGTTTCTCACAGAAACTGAGAACGCATTTACCATAGCATTTTCTCTACAGGAAAAAATTAATGATAAGGCTTTTAAGTTATATAAACTATTTTTAAAGCAAACATTGGCCATGAAATTAATCTTAATTAATTAATTATGAGAACTCAAAAAACTCAAAACATAATCAAAAGCAGAAATTATTCTAATAATGAAAATTGGAATTAATGACCATTTCAAACTAAAAGCTCAAAAATATTTTTAATTAATTCAATTTAAGAGTGGAAAAATGCTTTAAAATGAAACTGAAAGCAAAACCTTAGCTCATAAAACTTTAAATATCTTAAAAACTAATTTAACTAACAGATCTGAAATTTCGTGGCAAGCATTTTAATGATATGGTCCAGCAAAAAAAAAAAAATTCGGTAAAAAGGAAATTTTTAGGATACTGCGGAGGACCTTTTAGGATTAAAATAAACCAAGTAAGATGAAAAACAAATAAAATAAGTCACTTAATACAAAATTTTAAGTGTAATAATTAGATATAAAGAACGGAATAAAAAAAAATTTATCTGGATGAGGCCGGTCATTTTTTTATTACTTTATATTTTAAAACTAACAATTATTCTAAAAGATCAAATTTATATGATAATAACATGTGTGAGTGAATAATGTTCTACTTGTATATATATATATATATAACGATAGTACCTGTTTTATAACTAAAAATGGGTAAGTCAAAGTTTACTCACCAAGAATAACTTTTTATTCAGTAATTACAAATTGGTATTCCTTTCTAAGCAAGGAAATAAAAAATTTTGAAAACTTTTCTAAAATTGGTACAAGTAAAAAGTTGAGGAAAAAAAATATTGAACTTACATAATATCCTGCTGTTCTTGATCAACACATAAAATCACTGTGTCATAAGTAATATTTTTATATCGGATTTTTACTCTAATTTTAATGAGGGAAAGCATTTCAAGTTTAAATTATTTATTTAGAATTAATTTGATGAAACTACAGTTTGAGCTATGTGGAAAGTAAACTTTATTTTTGTGATTTAGAAGGAATCCTAAGCATAGATTTCAATACAGCTTCGGAGATGTATATTTCATTATAAAGAAACAAAAATATATATTTCTAGAAAAATTGGGTAACAGCGTCATTTTTAAAAAATTTTTTAATGACTTATAAATATTAGCAATTAAGAAGAGTAGCAGTTGTTGCAATACAATTAAAAGTAAAATTGCAGTAGAAAATAGGTTGGAAAAATATTCCTTTTTTCGAAAACAAATATTGTTGAGAAATACTTCAGTATTCTTTCAGCAATTCAGCATGCTCTTTTTTTCGAAGTCATTATTTTGAATCTAGACGTACTGTTTGATTTTTAATCATTATCTTTCACAAACATATGTGATTAAACAGAAAATATTTGTTCGTTGGTAATCACTGTAATAAGAATGAATTTTATAATGCAATTAAAATAACACCAGACTAATTTTAAAATAAAACATTATGCCATTAAGGACACAAAAATGATTCTTTTATTGGAGAAAAAACCCTTTCAATAAATTCAAAATTCCCACAGGACAAAAAGCATCAAACTTTGCAAGTGAATTAATCGCAATAAGGAAGCCTTATCTTTTACGTTTTTTTCGGATGATGCAACGGAAAGTCTCTAAATTTTCTCAGACTCAAAATTTGCTCTCGGGGCCATTTGCAATGGAATCCAAAATTTGACACGGGGGCAGCCCTTAGGTCGGGGTCTTCTCAAACTCACTATTTACGACCCAATTTCTACCTTTTTTCATCCATACAATAACAATCTTGAATTCAATAACACTATCTTTGACCCCCAAAACTAAAACACGAATTCAACCTTTAAGTCCCCCGACGTATATAAACGTCTCGCTCATCCAAATCGATAATTGGGACTTTGTACGTCTTTTCAAGGTCATTTTTTCGGCACTGCTATCTATAGAATTATTGGGGTTTTGGAATGCTATAAATGGACTTTGACGGTGTTTGCCGGTTTTTGCTTTTTCATATAGGATTTTCTTATTTATTCTTTTTTTTCTCCCCCTCCCCAATATATTACATCCGAGCCTATATGGAAGAAGGTGGAAATGGGGGGGAAAGGTTTTTTTTAACCGGCTGTTAAAAAATTAATTATCCTCTACAAAAAATATTAATTTTTGTATGACAAGCCCATGGGGCCACTGGTAATTTTTAATCGTTTTTAACTTAGCATTTTAAATTAATTATAAAACACGGGGGTCCCGTACTGATGCACTTATAGTGCATTATATCGTTAAATGTGTTTTTTGCTTTTATTATGTCAGAATGCTTTTTGTTTGTTTATTTTCCCATAAAAATAATTTTCTAAATAATCTCTTGTTTTGATTTTTTCAAATGTTAAACCCCCCCTTGTATTTATCCCCCCCCAGGGGCGTCCCCAATTTGAAAACACTCCCTTTAGACAGTTAATAAACCAAGCATACTCCAGTGCTGGGGTCGGTAACCTTTGGCACGCAACCCGGGCCGTGGTATAACTCTCAGTGGCACTCAGCACTACTCTATAAATTTGTCAGATTTTGAGTGGATGGAAATTGATAAATTTGTGTAATAGAACTTATATTGATAAACATCTTCAGAGTTATGTACACCTATGGAATTACGAAAAACTCTGAAAGATAAATTTACAGCCATTTCGTAAATTATTGATTGTCATTGCTGGAGAGATTTAACTGTGTTTGAAGAGAGAAAATTGCATGTACTCTGCTTTCCGCTTTTAGTTCTACATATCTAAGAAAAAATTTCTTTCCTTAAAAAAATATTTCGAGGCCGCAAAAAATTGTTTAAAACTTAATGCTCAAATCGTGTCAAATTTAAATCAAAACTATACGCCGGTTTTGAATATGAAAGTAGGCGGTGAAGAACTAGTGTGGTTTTCACCCGTGGGGATACCTTACTTCTAAGTTATCTTTGTGACCTAGAGGTATGGGGTGAAAAAAAAACCAGGCTTTCCCTTTATTTTAAAAAATTTTTTTTTTACAAGCAAAACAATGATATTATTTATATTCTTTGCGGATCTGAGGTAAGAAACACAAATACGTATTATCAAATAAGCGCGACTTTAATCACTTATATTCCCCCTATTCCTAATCCAACTTATTCACGTCAATAGTAACAAATTTTTCCACATTAATCTCTTGTTTAACCGCAATCCCTGGTCCAAAAAAACTTTTTTTTTATTCGCGGAATATATCCACCTTGACGATCGTTCTGTCACGGATAGCTTCACACTCAAGGAGGCCCTTTTTCAATTCCGGCGAACTCAATGCATAATCCCCCAAAGGGTTTTACGCTTCGTTAAACTTCTGCTATTTAAAAATTTCTAATTTGAATTCCCCTTCGCTTCTGGATTTGGGTTTGGGAAAAATTTGCCTTTTCGGCCCCAAAAGTACCCCGGGAGTTTTTTTTGGGGAAAAATATGACTTTCACACTAGGTTCCCTTAAACTATTTATTCATCTTTTTTAAAACTATAATGAAGGGGAAAAACATATTTTACTATATTTTCTTATTTAAATAAATACGCTTAAAAATACCTAATATATGTATACAGCTAGAATTTGTTAAAATTTTTATTTGATAAAATAGTTATATTTTATGTTGTTTATTTTTATATCAAGAAACATCTTTAAATGTAGCAAAATTATATAATAATACGTCAAGCTAAATCCTTGACCTCTACTCTTTAACACTGCATGCATAATCGTGGAAATAGAAATGTTTCAAAAATCATGTTTTTTGCCCCTGTCAAATTATATTGGTCGGGACGCCACAGCTAAAACGTTGCCGACCCCTGCTCCAGCGGATTCCTGTCCACTTGGGCATTAGGGGTAATGAATGTGTGGACGTCCTTGCTAAGGAGGCTCGGGACTTGGATCAGACTTGTCACCTCGGAGGATGCAAACACGGCTGCCAAGCGCAAAATTTCTATCACTAGCGCTTCATAAAACCAACAATCCCAGAGCTCAATTGCCCTAGAAATTTGTTGTCTACTGTAGTAAGACTCCCAACGGGTCATTTCAAAAGTATGAAAATATCTCCAGATAATTATCGATCTTACCCCATCTGCAGAAATTGTCCGCAAGCCCAACTAACACCAGACTATATTTTTGACTGCATGACCATTCTTGCATTTCTTTTTAAACTTGAAGCATCACCCCGGGACATTCTTTAGTCTTCAAGCTCCAAACATGGTCTTGCTTGTTATCAAGGCTTTGCCAGATAGATTTAAGACCCAATGGGACCCCCCTAGAGAATTTTCAACACCCCAAAATGGAGGGGAAAAAGCTAATTTCTGGGAAACCAATCAGAATTTAAGAGGATCCAATTGCTGCGGGTAGTGGAAGTAGACAAATGTGTTAGGTAACAGCCAATCCCCTTCTATTTTGCAATATAAAAGGGCAGTCCCAAAAGCCAGCTTTATGGGGGGCAGAAGCAGAAAAGGGGAAGAAGGTGTTTTAAAAAAAATTTTGTAAATTTGTTTTCAAGACATCGTGATGACTTGAAAACGAATGGAAGATTCTGAGCGCTGGCGTGCTGTGGGGCGCATTGAAACGGACGTCGTCACGATTTGCTCTTTCTTCCCCTTCATCATTCTGTAATTTCACGTTTATGGAAACATTCCAAACCACCGGAAAGGTTTTTCCGGGCCCTAAGCAGTCCCCAAAGGTTACAACCCCCCAGAAGATCGATATATTTCTGTAGCAAGCGGAATCCCAAAGGAACCCTAAAGTGTGACATCTTTGGTTACAGCGTCCATTGGTAAGGCTATATCTGCAGCTACTGTACGCCGAAGATTACATATGAATGGACGGGATGCCCGGGTACCTCGAGTTTCTATTCCTCTATCCGCCCAATCAAGGGGCATGATTAAAGTGGTGCCGGGAACATGGCAATTGGACTGTGTCTGAATGGGGCAATGTCATGTTTACTGATGAGTCAAGATTTTCTCTGGAGCCAGATGACAAGCGTATAAGGATATGGAGTAAATAAGGAACACGCATCAGCCCCAAAACATCACCGAACATCTCGCATTCCGGGTGGAAGCATTATGGTGTGGCAGGGGATTTCATTGGGGTACCGCACCGACCTGCACATCTTTAAACGGGTTCTGGGGACTGCTGTCCGGTTCAAAATGAAGTTCTAGAACCCATTGTGAGATTGTACGCTGCAGCAGTTGGCCTACTTTGTTTAATGGACGATAACGCACTTCCCCATAGAGCTGACATCGTCGATGACTACCTGGAGAGTGAAAGGATTGCGCGTATGGGGTGGCCAGCATATTCGCCCGACCTTAATCCCATTGAAAATCTTTGGGATGCTCTCGGCCGGGCTGCATCTTCACGTTATCCACCTCCAGCCACTGTTATTGAGCTGGAAATTGCTCTGAAAGAAGAATGGTGATTGTTTATTTCTGTGGTGGTTGACCACCTAATTGAAAGCATGGTCAGAAGGTGTAAACTTTGCATACAGATGAGGGTGGATCCCATACCCCATTAATGTCCTTTTTTTTTTTCATTTTGCGCTGTTTATTTTCACTTTATACATAATTCTGTTTAAGTCTCCAGTATGACATTATCTTATAACTTACAAAAATTTAATATTGTTTTCATTTCTGTACATAATTATTAATTTTGTTTTATGTATAAATATATATACTACTTTACTGCCAAATTTTGTGTCAATCAAAGCAGTATTTGTTAATTTTTTTGCATTTTACATCTTCGTGCTTAACTTTAGGAAGTGAGTGTATTTTGATTAATACTATAAACGTTGACGCTAAAATATCATCTACCTGTATAAAAGTAATAAGTAAAACATTAATAAAAATGCATGTAGACTCAAAAATCACTTCTTTCCTCTATCTTGTTTTTCTAAATTGTAAGGCTATTATTAAATTAAAAACTTTTAATTCCCCTAAATATATGTTGAATTTAAACATTCTTATTTCTTAGGTAATATTAACCACATTAGATATTTCGAGGCAACTTTCACAAATAACATTTTTAGACGCCATTGTTAAGCATCGATCCACAATACGTCGCCAATACTGCTGATAAGCCAAAAATCTTTTCTTGCTGTATTGCCCGCTCTGTTACAAATTTTGCTACAAAATGAAGGATGTGTGTAATAATTAATAAATTATAGTTTAAAAAAACTAAAAAAACCACGCTTTTATAGTGAATCAACTAAAAAGTAAAAAAAAATAATTCTTAATAAAAAAAATGGTTAACGAGAAATTGAATGTTATTGGGGTAAAAGCGTGGGGTGTTCTACACTGGTGTGCAAAACTTAAGCAACAGGTGGGTTTATTGCCATAACTTCACGAAAAATCATCTGAGATACATGAAATTCTGAAATGATGGAGAGTATTATGTACGAAAAGGATGACGAAAGCATCGGCGCTGAAAAAGGAATACAACGCATACGGTATGGAATCAAACAAAAACAAGCTTTTTTTGAACGCATAGTATCGTGACTCATGATTGTCTATCCAACAGGAAGAACAACAAGCAGATGTTCCTTAATATGGTATATGCCCTCCCACTACAATGGTTGCTTTGCACCGTCTCCGCATACTCAGAACCAGCTGGTGCAGACATTTCTTGAGGTAGGAGTGCCCATTCCTCAATCAACATCTGTTTGAGTTGTTGGTTGTACTCCGGATGATGTGAGCGTGTGGCAATCGTTCCCAAACCACCCCACACATGTTCGATGGGTTTTTTAAATCTGGGAGTACGCTGGCCAATCCATTCAGTGATATCTTCACTTCCGCAGCCCCTCAACAGCAGAGTGCGATGTGGCAGTGCATTGTCATCCAAAAGATGAAGTCGGGGCCAATGGCACCTCGGAAAGATCGGGGAAGAAGTACCTCCTCACAATAGCGATCCCCGGTTACGCCCTCTGTCGAAAATGGGAGCTCAGTTCCGCCGTTCAGCATACTGCCAGCAGACAAGAACCAGGACCACCGTAACGATGTCTTTCCTTGATGTTACTGGATAAAACCGGGTCCCGATCTCTCCCCAAATCAAAACGCGTTGAGAATCGCTTCTGGTACTGAACCGACTCTCATCCGTAAAGCCGACTCCATTGATTAGTTGTCCAGTTTTTGTGCTCTCTGTCCCCACTGTAAACGGTGGTTTCGGTGGCCATCTTTCAACGGGAGGCAGCGTTCAGGACGGCGAAGTGAACAGGCCCCCTTTTTGAAGGGGTCTGGCCACAGTAACCGCTACACTTGTCGACCTGTTTTGTACAGGTTTCTGAGCAATGGCGCTTGCTGAATGCTGTCGAACTTTTTCGCCGCAGGATGATATATCGGTCATCCCCTGCAGTTGTCGTCCTCGGCGGCCACCACCAACCTTTCAACAGCTGTACCTTGTGGTTTGGATCGCTTTCAAGCGCGCGAAACGGCACTTTGTGATTCCGAACCTGCGCTACACTGGTGACAGTACGCCCCTTCTCCAGCTTCCGGGTCATTCTTCCACGTGTGAAGTCATCCAGATGTTTCTTTTTAGCCATATTTCACGAACTGACTCACTGGCACTTGCAGAGAATATGGTGAATTGCATCTCCGTCCTTCATTTCATTCTACTGTTTAGCAGCGCGGGACATCACGCGTTTTGCGTACGCTCCCCATCGCTTCTGACGTTTTGTTCCTGATATTTGCATACGCATGACGTTTTCTACTGACTTACGTGTTCCCTCTACTGATTTTCCAGACCTCTTTTTGCAATTTCATGGCTATCTGCTAAATTTTTACATTGTTGCTTAAGTTTTGCACACCAGTGTATATTAATTGTTATAATTTCTTACTTGTTCTATTCCGAAATGCTGAGTTAGTGTAAAAATGTAGTACAAAAGCACCCCACGCTTTTACCCCAATGGTATTAATTTTTTTCGTTAATCATTTTGTTTTATATTAAATTATTTTTCTTTTTAGTTCGATTCACTATAAAAGTGTGTTTTTTAGTTTTTAAACTATAATTTATTTTCAGTTTTTTAGTTTGATCTACATTAAAAGCCTGTTTTTTTAGTTTTTAAAATATCATTTATTCTCTTTGT
>BMAV01007510.1:0-11633 GCA_019973955.1 Trichonephila inaurata madagascariensis
TTATTTTTTTTAAAAATCTTTAAATTTTCTTTATTGCTGGCGCCCCTTGTAGGGTTATCGCGCCCCCTCGGGGCCCCCCCACAGAAACTGGTTATTTATTTCACATTATAAAACTATTTGTAGCTAATTTTTTGTAAATATCATTTAATATTTTATATATTTTATAATAAATATTATTTATTAATAAAAAAATATATTTATAAAATTTAATATAATTATTTATATAATTACAGAAATTTTTTTATTTTTATAAAATACAAAATAATTGCAAAAAATATCATTTTTTTAAATAAACCTTTCATAAATCAATTTTTTTAAATTTTTAAAAAAAATTAAAATGAATTGAAAAAAAAAAGTTGATAGGGGGGGGAATCGTCCTGACCTCGTCATGGGCAACGATTTGCCAATCATGCTACAAACCGTTGCGGAAAATTAAAATTTAATTGTATAAAAGCTAAGCGGAACAGGAAATATAAAGGAGCTTTTGAAAATTTCAACAAAATAAATGTAATAGAAATAAAACTTTGCTTTTTTGTATTTTGCCATACAAAATTCAATCTATCGACATTTAAGTGAAATTTTTAATAAGAGGGGGGAAACCAGTTTGTCAGCTGCAATTTTTACATTTACACAGAATTTAAGTGCTCAGCTCTGGTTAAGAAAATGATTTCTCCGTTGCTGAAATAACAAGCAGCGAAATTAAAAAGTCACGTTCTCCTTAAAGGGTACCCGACTACGTTCGGAACCGTGATTTTAACGTATAAATAGATAATATTTATGATTTTTAGTGTCATTAGATTAGAAAATGTATATAAAATTGTTTTAAGAATAGTATTATAATAAAAATTATTTAAGTACAATTTTTTTGACAAAAATCAAATATAATGACCCATTTTTAAAGTATTCCCCCTTTGTGAAAATGCCTATTATAATAATATTTTCCTGTCTATACCAGACCTCTGTGAGGCTCATAAATTTTTGAAAATATAACTTAGAAGTGGGTTTATCCATGTTTTACGACAACAGGGGAGAAATTTTTAAAAAAATGCCGATAATTTTTTCAAATGGTTGTAACTTTGAAAATAATTTAATTTTTCAAAAAATGATAGTTGACCCTCTGTAAAAAGTCGGCTTTTTGTAGAATTGACATATACGGCAAAAATAATTATTTTAAACGTTTTACAAAAGGGGGGAAACATTTTGAAAAAAGGGCATTCTAAGTTAAGCGAAATATTGTATTTAAATAATTTTTTTCAAAAAAGTCCAAAAACTTTTTTTTTCATGTATTTAATCTAGAGACACCATATCATGAAAATTTTCCATATGCGTCTTTTTTAAAAACCCGGGTTGGGTCGGGAACTTCTGATGAATCTACAGATGTTGCACGCTGTAAACATCTTTGTTTGTGTTCCTACTACAATGGAAAGAGAAAAAAGATAGTATCTGAATTTTTAGGACTAGTAGAAGTTGTGGAACTACACCTGACTCGCTGTATAAACATGTGAAATACTTTTTTAATAAAATAAATTAACCAGGAAACTGGTTTGCTTTGGAACTGATGAAGCATCTAATCTTTGTGGGGGAAAAACTTTTTGATTTTTTTTCTCTAATAGTAATTTATCCCAATTCTAATTTTAATTAAATGCATTTTGTGAAAAGGCCCCTCAGGTGACCTTCTCATTGATTATCCGCGTGAGCTAGAGGTGTACGATTTTCAAAAGGCAGACATGTTTATATTCTTAATATGACTTTATTAAGAACTATAACTTAAACTTTTAACAGATTGAATGTGATTATACATGTTTGAGAATGCGTCAGACAAACACACACATACAAGTAATACCGAATTAACCTTACTCGGACCACTATCAATATCTAACCCGCCAGTAGATAAAAAAAAGCCGATTCTGCTGTAAAGGCGGCGAAGGTGTTACTTTTTTTTCTCCTGTTGCTGGGTTGAGTTGTTTCCCTCCTGTGGCTGAATTCAGTTGTTTCCCTCCTGGTATGTTTTTGGCTTTCGAGTTGAGGGGGAGTTGAGTTGTTTTCCTCCTGCTGTTAAATTGAGTTGTTTTCTCCTGTTGCTAAGCGGCGCATGTGACGCAGAGTTGAGTTGTTTCTCTCCTGGTATGTTTTTGGTTTTCAAGTTTCCTCCTGCTGCTGAATTGAGTTGTTTCCCTCCTGCAGCTAAGTTGAGTTGTTTCCCTCCTGGTATGCTTTGGTTTTTGAGTTGAGGGGAGTTGAGTTGCTTCCTCCTCCTGCTGAATTGAGTTGTTTTCTCCTGTTGCTGAGTTGAGTTGCTTTTCTTTTAAAAAAATGTGCAAAAAATTGAGGTATAGTGTAACGTCGTCAGTTGTTTGTACACAAGAAAATTTGTTACAGCCTCATCTTAATATTTTAAATAGCATTTAATAGCTTCAAAAGTTATTAAAATGTTCATTAAACAGGCCAATGCCGGGCGGACAGTTTTTTCTCACTCGAGGTCAATCCTTATTCCGCAAGGCACTCGACAATCCCTTGCTTTTCCGGGCTCCTCTCTAGTTTTCTCCATGGCTCTCTGTTTCCATTCCGGGCTCCGTCCGTGTCACTCCAGGGCTCTATCTCCAAGCTTCTTCCCTCTCCGTTCGTTCAAGTCTTTTCAAGTTTTTCTCTCCGTCCGTCTCTCTCTTCAAGTCTCCTCCTCCCTTTCCGTCCAAAATTAACACCTTTTAAACACCAGGGGCGGGTCCACCACACGCCCCTCGTTTTCCTCATTGGCAGGTCAAAAAAGAAAAAGGTCTGCCCTCGTCTTCCTCATTGGCAGGTCAAAAGGTCTGCCTCGTCCCAGGCCACTTTCGTCTCCCATTTGCGCGGCAAACACAAACACATTCCTCGTCCGTCTGGAATCCAAGGGGCGCCATAATTCTCATCTGATGCATCTCACACCTGGGCCTCCCACAGCCCCCACTCTCCATGCACCGATGTGCATACAGGCCTCGCCTATTGAGAAGACTTTCATACAGGAATGCCTATAGTCACCGGCATTCTTTAGCCATTATGTAAATTCCAGACCAGATGTCGCGCTTGACCCGAGGCCAGACAACAAACAGCTGACTACATGGCCACCTGCACTTGTCATCCAACAGCTGTTTGGGGATGAATGGATAGGGTGACTTCAGATGAATAGATACGGTGGGGTTCACTTTAATCGAAGACAATCTAACTCCTTCCCCTGAAAAGGTCCATTTCACTGAACTGCTCTGGCCTCAGGCTAGATCAGTTACTAACATTTCACACCGAAAAGATTGTCTTATCAATGAGACTGATGACCAGGGACGGCAATCCAAAGTAATGACTACAATCAAAAGTAAAATAAATAAATGATAAAATTCTATAAAACATTCACTTTACAACTAAAACTTAAATCCCAAATCTTGGATTCTTTTTCGCTTTTCTGTAAAAGTTACATCACACCTTAAATTTTTCAGGGTTTCAAAGAAGTTAAATCAAATCCTTAACATTTCACTAATTCCAATACATTTAAATCGCTCAATCAATTGTGTTAAACATCTATGAAGTATTTCCACTTACTAAAGAGACACAAAAGATTTTCAATAACACATAATATCCTTCCACCTTACACACACAATCACTCATACTCCTACAGATATTAATTCACATAGCACAAATCCAAAGAATTGCTTATTCCCATCTACTAATTCCAACGATATTAAAAAACAAAATAAACACCTATAAATTCCAAGCTTTGCAAAGTAACATTAAAACAATTTTTTTTAATTAAAATTTTAAATCAAGACCTTCTAAATTAAGTTAAATTTTTGGCTTTCGGTAGGCATTCTCACAACCATTATGACAAGTTATTCACAATTCATGGTATTTATTTGCGGTACCAAGAGCGAAGGAGAGTGATTGATGGACGAGGAGGGGCGAGCGCCTAATAAATCTTAGTGCACAAGAGCGAAGGGGTGACTGACCCTAGGGAAGGGGGGTGTAGCGTAGTTTTCTTTTTCTCTGTTGGCAACAGGGGAGGAAAAACGCTCCGAACAGAAGAAGGAATGTGGTTCCACTATAGATGCGTTTTGGAGAAACAGTTGTGGCTATGAGCGTGCGCGATAATATAAGCTTTTTATGCAACCTTGTAAATACTTAATAAATGTTTTATTTAAATTGAGAAACACTCGTAGCCACATGCATTTATTTCGCATAGTTTACAGTTTTGTGAATAAGTTTTGTGAAGTTAGTGTGAACAGTATTGTCTTCCATTACTTGCTTTTAGTTATTGAGGGAAAATTAGACACTTTAGTGGGAATATAATTAACATACCTCATTGCTCATGCAATGAATTTACTAAGTCTATATTATGTGCTGGAACAAATTTTCCGACGGCTCTAATTTTTCCTTTGGTCGATCTGACTTCCGACCCAATCTCAACCATTTAATACAAGGTCAATCTGCTTTACACGATTTTTCCAAATCTGCATCAGAATGTCTATATCGACCATTCGTGATACATCATTATAGCTTTAACCATCTCATAACCTGTGTCGTTAAATTATATCCATAAGAGAATAAAGCGCATACAAACTTAAATCTCACTTTCTTAATAATGTATACATGCCAAATGGCATAACTTGCGTACGGCATACTTCGGATAACTCATCATGAGAGAACGACGAAAATACTACTTCCACAAATCCAGTACTGGTGACCCACGATACCGCGCTATTCTTTTCTACAAAACCTTCCATTTTTAATAAAGAGATAAATTTCGGCTCTCGTCACCTGGTTCAAATTCTAAACTTATTACATTTAATACGTGGATACAGTATCGGCTCACTCTTCTAACCAAACAACGGGCGAGTACGATTTCGACTGCCCCATCCCGTTTACATCTAAATCTAAAAGATACTCTATGTCTTTACCATGTAATTAATTAACATCTGGGATGTACAACATGTTTTGATTTTAAACGGCTTTCCCGTATTTAAACTTATATCCTTCTGCCTTAAAGAAATCATCCCAAGATATGAAGGAAACCCTTCTTTCTTTTTTAGTGTTAATCATTCTTAAATAGTTACTTCGATCAGGCGGTAATTTAAAATACAGTTGACTTTCCCTTAAAACACCCTGAAAGTTAAAATCCATAAATAGCTTTACCGAATAGAGAATTTCGGAATCTTTCACTATTCCCTCCGGCGAGCTATTCTCTTTCTAACCAAATTTACTTAAAATCCGGCTTCCTACGGTACAATTTTACTAGAAGTGGACGATAAATGGTACTACGATCCTCTTTTCTCCTGGTAAATCTATCTCGAAATTAAATTCTGAACTAAAGCTAGACCTATTATCCGTCTCTAAACTGTTTTATATCAAACTCTTTTTGGTTTTGAGAGGCAAACGCATTATTAACTCACCTCTCAAACCTCCCCACACATCAGCTTTACACGTGTTTTCTTTTCCTTCATTTAACTTCCCTGCTATCATAGGCATTATATGATTCGAAAACCTTCACGATTCACTGTTAACTGCTGTTCACCACCCGTTAACGTCATACTGGTATCTTCTTTTTTTTTCTGCCATTCCCTTTCACAACTCAAAATTTTTAGGGTTCACTATTCTCTTATCTTCCTATCAATCCTAAAAGAATCAGCTCCTATTTCAGGTAGAATTTATTACCGCTTCGCACACAAAGCGATTGCTTCAACACTTTTGCCTAAACGGCCGTAGTTCCCTTACACAATGACCAATTCTATCCACATTGATTTCTTTCCTTTTTCAACCATAAATTTACTATTCTTTTCTGTTCCTATCCCTCTTGCTTCAGGGAAAACGTTCGTCCTTTCTCGCACAGGGGGAACAGATTCTCATTTTCAAAATCACCAGACATGGCGTTCTCCACGCTTTTTATTAACAACCTGGTTAAATAACGGCCTACACTTACTAACCAGGTTCACCAACTTCTGCGGTACATTTTACTGACACACAATAAACTTATTTGCGATATTGTTCCCTGACTTCAATTCATTTCGTTTAACATTTTGTGTTGAGCTCTTAGTCTTTCTAACTCAAATTCCTAGCCTTCAGTCTCTACGCTTCTCAAATTCCTTAATTTCCCGTCTTTCATCCAAAATACCCTCTAACAAATATATAGCTACTTCATCAGTATAGTATTTGCTGACAAATTCTCTTGTTAATTTCCATCTTAGGTAAAGTAATATCAACTTCTACCCCTAATTCTTTCGCAACTTCTAACATTACGTCTTTTCTTTCTCTTAACAGAAACGCCATGATACACTATACATACGAAACCAAATCTAAACTTAATGGTTTACAAAATTATACACAGACTCAAGGTAAACTAACAATACACTAGACCTAGGCCTTTATATTTTACAAATGTGCGCAAATCACAAAACCAACACAATAACCTACTCAACCTGTACCTACACAACAAGTATAACTACTGTATACTAACTTTCACAAATCTATAAACTCAACAATATCCTACACAATATTGTACCAACACAACAAGTATAACTACTGTATACTTAATTTCACAAATCTAAGACCACAACAATACCCTACACAATTACTGTGCCAACACAACAAGTATAACTACTATATACTAACTTTCACAACTCAAACAAAAATACCAATATCGCACATTATACACTTCATACAAAACTCAAAAATCTTTCTAGTCTCTTATTGTTTACTAAATTTACCTAGTCTTTTTATATTCCTCATCTCAACATTTTACATACAAAAAACAATACTCAGTTGCTGTCCCGAAAATAATCTCAAAGAAAAGACTCACCTTAAAATTTGTAGACGTGAACATAGGAACTCTCTCAGAACTCTCTTTACACACAAATCTACTTCTTAAAAAACCGCACTCATCACAAACAGACCGGGAACTCCGTGACTTCTTAACGCCTGGGGACTCTTGAAAAACGTCACTCAAAACACATGGGCGGACAGGTCCTCATAAATCCTCGTTGATTCATCAGGCAAGAACAGGAGACACTTGTATCTGGCTCATCTCACAGCTGGGGACTACAGGGAAAACATCTCATAACAGGCAATTTCAAAAATCAGGCGAGAGCACGCTTCATCACTAGCAGGAACAAAAACCTCTTGAGAGTCGGCGCTCCCAAAATTAGGCAGGCATTAAAAATTCATCACATCACATTCCGCACACGGCTGGCCGTTTTTCTCTATTTTCCATAAAACTAAGGATTCGGGCATCTATTTGCCAAATGCCGGTTCCAGCTTACCGCTGCCACCAATTTAATATATATATGTTCTGTAGCTGCTTAACGTCGTCAGTTGTTTGTACACAAGAAAATTTGTTACAGCCTCATCTTAATATTGCGCTAAATAGCATTTAATAGCTTCAAAGTTATTAAAATGTTCACCAAACAGGCCAATACCGGGCGGGACAGTTTTTCACTCGAGGTCAATCCTTATTCCGCAAGGCACTCGACAATCCCGCTTGCGCTTGCCGGGCTCCTCTCCTAGTTTTTCTCCATGGCTCTCTGTTTCCATTCCGGGCTCCGTCCGTCTCCTCCAGGGCTCTATCTCAAGCTTCCCTCTCCGTTCGTTCAAGTCTTTTCAAGTTTTCTCTCCGTCCGTCTCTCTCTTCAAGTCTCCTCCTCCCTCTCCGTCGAAAATTAACTAACACCTTTTTAAACACCAGGGGCGGGTCCACCGCCCACGCCCTCGTTTTCCCCTCATTGGCAGGTCAAAGGTCTGCCCTCGTCTTCCTCATTGGCGAGTCAAAGAAAAGGTCTGCCCTCGTCCCCGGGCCGCTTTCGTCTCCCATTTGCGCGGCAAACACAAACACATTCCTCGTCCGTCACAACGGAATCCAAAGGGCCATAATTCTCATCTATTCATCTCACCTGGGCCTCACAGCCCCACTCTCCATGCACCGACGTGCATACAGGCCTCGCCTATTGAAGACTTTCATACAGGAATGCCTATTGTCACCGGCATTCTTTAGCCATTGTAAATTCAGACCAGATGTCGCGCTTGACCGAGGCCAGACAACAAACAATGACCCATGACCCACCTGCACTTGATAAATCCAACATCTGTTTGGGGATGAATGGATAGGGTGACTTCAGATGAATAGATACGGTGGGGTTCACCCCAATCGAAGACGTCACAATAGGAATGTTAAAATTGCTCATGGCGCCACCTATTGATTAAACTATACACTAATTATAGATTTTAAAATGATTGAAGTAAATAACAATAATAAATCCAGATTCAAAATTAAAGCCCCAGAACAAAATGTCTCCATAGGACAATAGTTTTTTAGTTACGCTAACCATTGTCCTATGAAGGCATCTGAACCTGAAGAAAACTTATGTTTGTAATCTCATGGGAAATTTAATTTTGCAGGCGAAACAGATGGTGGCTTTTCTTATAAAACGAAATAAAAAAATATTTCATTTATATTATTTTAATAATTTGTAAATTTTAATTCAGTATAATGATTACACATACACAGTCAAAATGTGACGTAGAATACTCGTCATCGGCGTAAACGGTTTACGATTGAACTTGTCTTAGCTTGTCTGATCTTGATTCTACAAGACGGCGACTGAATTCTACGTCAGAAATTATCTCAATGCTTAGAGCGGATGGATACGCTTTCAACCCTAGCTAAAAAAAAATATTTTTTAATTATTTTTAATTTGTAAATTTTTAAATTAGAAATGTTAAAATACACAGAAAAGATCAAAAAAAATTGATTTTAGAAACACGTGACGTAGTATATCTAATCAGACGGGTTAAAATTTAACTTGTCTCACCCTTTTGATCTTGATTCTACAAGACGGCGACTGTATTCTACTTCGAAATTATCTCAATGCTTGGCGGATGGTTTTGCTTTCAATCACTCATAACAAAATATTTTTTATATTATTTTAATAATTTTTAAATTTTAATTCAGTATAATGATTACACATACACATAAAGTAAAAGAAAATTGTTATTCAGAAACACGTGACGTAGTATCTCATTCAGCGAAGGGTTTTTTTTGTCTCATTTTTCTGATCTTGATTCTAAGACGGCGACTGAATTCTACGTCAAAATTATTAATGCTTAGGGGTGGCAAATTGTTTAAATAGTTTTCTTGAAATAATCTTTTTTGAAAAAACATTTTTTAAAAACCTGAAATTAGAACTAAAATTTTTTTTAAAATTTCGCTTAGATATTTTTTTAAAAAAGTAAAGACGTATTATATACCTGATTGTTTTAAAATATTATGAAGAATCATTTTAAAAAATATTGTATAAAGTTTTTTATAAGTTTGTGCATTCTCCCGTCCTTCTTCTAAAAAACCCAAGTTCTTTGAGGGCCCCGTTTGGCAAACTTTTCCCCCTTCCAAAAAGAGAAACGGATCAATTGTGAATATACTTTAAAGGATAAAGCTTTGATGAAATTGGGAAAACCTAGAATAACAGTGCGGAATTGTTTGGAATGGGTTAGCGTCCCACACTTTAGAAGAAAGGGTACGTTCATCGTAATTGAATATATTTTAAAAAATTAAGAAAACCGAATCTTCCCCTTTATTTTGGAATCCCCCGTCAACCAAAGGGAAAGGGAAAGGGGACTTTATGAAAAGGGAATTTTTGTATAGGAAATTAGATTAAACAGTTAATTTAAAAATAATTAAGATAAGTGTTCTATTGCGCGTCTGCTTGAATATAAGGTTTTTGGTGTTCTCTCACTTTAAGGGAAATTGTTAATTAAATTAAGTAATTTAAATTATTCTTAATAAAAGTTGTTTAAATTACATAATTCTCTATTTAGATAATCCCCACCTCTAGCTTACGCGGATCCTTAAACATAGTCATCCCGGATGGCTATGTCCCCTAAGAAAGTTTTTAATTCTGGGTTAGGTAATGCATGGATGTAACGTACTACCCAAAAAGTATTTTCTGGGTCAGAGAACATTTTAGAGTTCCCAGAAACAATAGAAAAAAATACAATTAAATCCCAAAATTTTCATGTAATTTAAAAAAAGTCATCTCAGGGGAAGGGGGTCAAATTGGTACTCAATATTTGGATCGGTGTTAGTGCAAAAAAACAAAAGGATTTCCCATAAGGCTGAATTAGCGAAGCTTTTCCCGGTTAAAAAAAAAGAAAAAAATTTCAAGCTAAATTTTTTTCTTCACAGCAGGGGAAAAAATCAATCCACTGATTTAGTGTATGATTTATTAAAAAGAGAAACATTTTTTTAGGAATGTCCCAAAACGGTGGTAGATCATTTTTAGTTCGACTCGAACCACAGATCCAGGATATGTGGAAGGCAATCCGCAGAACACGGTACAACTTTTAGTTTTAAAATTCAAATAATATTCTTCAAAAAAAAAGGGGTTCAAAAAGAATGAAATGTAAAAAGACGAGGTCAAAACGCATAGGATGCTATTTTGATGCTAATGGTAGAAACTGGAAAATTCTGGTTGGCGTAGACCAAATAACGGTAAAATTATTTTTTATGAGAATAGCCGTCAAAGTAATAGGGTTCGAGGGGGGAATAGATTTCGGGGAATAGTGATCAGAGATTCAACAACAGGGGGGTTTCCAATTTCAAAAAAAGTGAAATATAATTTTAAAAAGAAACCCTGAAATAGAGTTCAGTGAAAAAACGTGAGGCATGGGGTCAAAATTAAATATTGTAAAGTTAAGTCAACCTCAAAAGTATCGACAAAAAAACACCAATTAAAACTTTCTCCAAATCACCCGTAGAACCCCCCGTTTATTTTTTTAAATAACACATTTTGGCCTATGGGACACCGGAGCAGATAAAAAATTTATATCGGAAGAAGTATATAGAAAATATTTTTTTTTAAGCAAATAAAAATCCAGGCAGGTAATAACAGCACGGGTGGGAAAAGCCAAAACTGGGGGGTTGGAAATTTAATATTCGCATCAGACAATTTGAAAGAACTTGGTCATTTCATGTTTTGACGGTTTGGAATACCCTTTTTCTAGGTTTGATTTTATAAATGGATCAAAGATTATTTTAGATTTTGATCGAAAATCGTTAAAATTGATTCTCAAATAAATAAGGTGGTTGAATCAATTAAAGAGGAAAAGGTTGAGATAATTTGTCTAAGACAAAATTGGGGGAGGTAGAAAACAAAAACTACAAAATTTTTTAGTAGTTTTAAGGGTTATTCTCAACAAACCGGTCTTACTCATGTTCTAACCATGAAATTGACACGGGAATAACCCACCAGAGCTTCCCCGGGCCCTATAAAATAACCGGAAAAGCAAAAATTGAACACATACAAAAAAAAGTTACAAAAGGGAAAAGGTGTTCCAAATTCAATCCCCCCTACGCGTCACCAGTTGTGTTGAAAGAAAAAAAATGGGTTACCACCGGATGATCCAAAACATATAGATTTCGTGACTATAGAAAAATAAATTCGATCACAAAGTATCCGCAACCCTTTTTCCGTTAATAAGATTTAATAACGAACATCCCATATACAACAATAATGTATTTTTTGGTGGGTACTTTTAAATGGGGTAAACCCCGTGATATTTTAAGACCGCATTTGTAGTAAAAAATTTTCCTTTGCTTTCAACGGATGCCATTCGGATCAGGGGCGCTA
>BMAV01007511.1:0-18511 GCA_019973955.1 Trichonephila inaurata madagascariensis
TTATGAAGACTTTTAAAATCTAACTTTTGATATTTTAAACGTGAGAAAATAAAAGTTTTTTTGATTTCGAGATTAAAAAAAATTTTTTATTTTAGACAAAAAGTTTTGTTTTAAAATTACGTTATTCGTTATTCGCGGACATTATCGATGCCTTTCTTGGATATGCGTCAAAATAAGGAGTTTTAAAACTATAGTTGAATATATACTAATTTCTTTTAGTGTATCCATTTTTATAGAACGTAATCTTGTCTCTTGTATGTTTATTAATCAAACTCGTTTATTGTCAAACTCAAAATCTAGCTTGGGCAAATCAACAAAGTTTAACTTTAGGTGGGCCACAAAACAAATCAACATTCATAGAAACGTAGGTTTATTTCCAATGATACATTATAATAAACACACATATATCATGGGAGTGCTCTAAGAAGCCGTCGAGCCGCATGTCCTCTTGTCGGGTTGGTGGAAGGGGAAGATAAGTGGGAGGCCTCTGACCACCCCCAGCGTGTTCTCTCTCAAAATTGGGATGGAACGGAGCAAAATCGTACTGTCACCTATATGGTTCTCAAAGCTACGGATATTGACATCCGTACCCCTTGCCATGGGGAATTTCGTGGGCCTTAATCTGATGTTAATGTTGATCAGGCGGCATAAGTAACAACAACATACGAGTATAAATATAAAGAAAAATTTAATGTGTGTATGTGTGTGTACTTACATCCTGACACTTGAATTCTCTTCTCTGCTGCTATCTTTAATATTTCGGGAGAATTTTTTTATTTTATTTTTGTACATATTATTGTGTTCCGGTTTATTGACCGGGCCACAAAAGTTTTCACTGTGGGCTGCATGTGGCCCGCGGGCCGCGAGTTTGACACCCCTCTTCTACAGCATGGGTATCATAAGTCTGAGATAAGTACTTTCTTTCTTTATAAGTACTTTGCTGTAAATGTCTTCTCTTTTCATTAAAAATACCTTATAGTTACAGTCAAATCCATGAATTTCTCAATTGGTGATGCTTTAGTCCAACTCCATATTCGAATTCAAATTTCATTAAAGATCCTTCATGCTGAACAACGAGAGATGTATGTGTTAAATGGAACTCTTTCTCAATGTCTTCACATTATCATCTGTGGATGTTTGTAAGAATACCAACTCGTATTCGCGCGTCCATTCATCGCGATTTAAAATTATGAAGTTATCGTCAATAGACCAAAACTATCGTTGCTCAAGTGTGTAATGATATTCAATTTTGTTTTTTCGATATAAACGTAAGATCCTGCTTTAAAAATCATACATTATTAACTTTTATTTTTTTAATTACAGTTTCACTTGCTATTCGAATTCAAATGCTATAAGCAAAAGAAAACAGTTTTTCATATTATTTTTATTATATTCATATTAATGTTTAAATTAATATTTATATAAATTGAAATATTTTCACAAATTGTTGTTTTCATTGCACGAGGGATGATCAGAAAAAAAAAAGGTTACAAGCCGCAGCATTTGAAAATTACATACTGTGGAGAAATTTTGTTTCCCCAGAGTGGAGAAAAATGGCTCTACTTGTCATAAAGCTGGTTTGCGGATAGGTAATTAAAATTTCCAGACGGTTCAGGACGATTAAAATAGCAAAATGCTTGGGAAATTGGTCTCGTTTGAAAGTTCATTTTTTTATGAGCAAAGAATGTGTCCGCATCTGACATTCACAGTCAAATCGTGGAAGCGTTTGGAGAAGAATCAGTGAGCAGACAACATGCAGCGAAATGGTGTCAATCTTTTCAATCAGGCAGACAGGATGTCGAAAACCGCAATATGGGGGAGCAGCCAGCCAAGTTCTTCAACGGCAGAAATCAACAAAGCACGAATTAAAGAAATGATTCAAAATGATCGACGGGTAACTCTGAGTGAAATCTCGTCAAAGCTGAGACTGAGGTATGGTAGCATGAAGCATATTGTTTCTGATGTGCTGCGATATTCAAAGACAGTGCTGTGAAAACATCTTCTGAGACCTGGCTCAATGGACAAGAACCTGATTTCTACCAAGATGGGTTAAACAAGTTAGTTCTGTGTTCCGATAAATGCCTAAATAGACTTGGTGCTTATGTCGAAATGGGATAGAGACGTATGCCTCTTAATTCCCTTTTTGCCTTTTCTGTCTATTGTTAATAAATATTTCTTTATTCCACTTGTAACCTTTTTTTCTGATCACCCCTCGTACTATTATACGATATGCATTTCTAAGAATTCGAACTCTTTCAGGAAAAGAATACTTCTATCCAATCCCAAAAACCTCACATTGAAGTTTTTAAAGGAAGATCCTTTGGTTTTGGTTGGGTGCATACTTCTTCCTGCAATCCTGTTAGCTGGACATTCCGTAATTCTCTTTTAAGGTGCTTTTATAAGACCAAGTGGTGCCGAACTAAACACAAAATTTTATATAGTGGTTCTATTGAAACTTTTTCTTCTTTCACCTAGTCGAAAACGAAGGTCCAAAAGTTGTGACGGATTTATACGCGTTTTTCCATTTAAATCCTCTTGGGAAATCTTTGGGCTATCATTTCGCGTTATTCACAACCAACCCTTTGGAAGAAGAGAATAATGATATGTAAATTAATAGGAGAGTTTTTCTAACTTGAAAGAGAGAAGTAGAGAAGATATACTCGAGCCAGCTGAGATTGCTACTGAAAGTATAATATTAGAATTACAGTAATTTGATTCTTATTAGAAGGAAACTTTAAAGTGACTATTGTTCACCAAGATTGAGATTGAATTAGGATTAGATTAAATCGGATAATAGGTTAAATCCTTAATTAAGATAAAGATCGAGTTTGTTAGTCTCCTAATCACTCACGTTTTACTGTCGTTGTTCCACTTTTACGGTTATCATTGGACATTTTCTTTCTATAATAAGTTGAAATTGTGTCTGTTCTTTGTGTGGAAATAAATGGATTAGTTGAATATGTTGAGTGTTTCTTTCCTTCCCCCTACACATCCAGATGCCCGCGAGAGAGGACGAGCCTCTTACAAAGTGCTCACTCTCTCACTCATTGGCACTCTGCCTGTGGCTGACAGCTTCTATAAACAGCGGGAAAAATTCCGTGCGCGTTTTAAATCGTATGCATATGTACACCAAATCAAATTTCTAATGCGTGAAAGTTAACCTTCAGACATCTTTTGAACACTCCTTCGTGTATACTCTTTAATTTTGTTAGATCTTTCGCGCAAACCGGAGGTTGGAATTGCTGTAGGGGTCGTTGAAGAAGCAGACATTTTTATTAAAATTATAGTTTTATTTCAGAATAATCAATTTATGATTAATTTCAAGTTAATAACCTTGGTAGTAATCCTAACAATTTTCTTAATCTAACTGATAAGATTATTCAAAGTACACTTATCTCTTGATCCACTTGTCAAATCTTTCCTAAACTGCTATGGTTCTCTTCAAATCAACTTCTTTATTATTTCCACTTCTCCGAATGGTAGTTGTTGTTCGAATGATAACTTCAGTATGAACAACTCACAATTCACGATTCACGATTTATTTTAACACACCCTTTGCCAGGGTTTAAATAGCATTTATATTAGTATAGAATGAAGTCATCTCTACGGAAAAAGGTTTTAAACTCAAAGCGCAGTTACAAAATGATTTTCCCTAGAGAATTGGTTGAAGAACCGCGGATAGAACCTGTCAGAGATTCCCTGAAAAAATATACGAATGAATGTCATTGCATTATTCAGTCTATTACAAAACTTGGATTTAACTAAATTGCAAAAACTCTTCATATTTACTATTCAATCAAAAACTCTTTAGGCCTTTAATTTTAAATTAACATTGATTTTCAATAAGGTCCTGCATAAAAGCAAGTAATATAAAAATAAATTAAGTCAATTCCTACTTAGGACAACAACAAATTTTTTATTAGTTTTTTTATTTTGCTTTTTGTTAAATAATTACAATATATATATATATATATGACAGATTCACAATATTAAATAGCAAAACTCCTTTTAAATTAACATTAAAAACTTTTTAGCCACATTAAATTTGTAATTACATTTTTTAAATAAAAGTTGAATGTATCTTAAAACCAGTGTGAAAGGAATGCTGACGTCTAACTAGCATATGATTATTCAGGTTAACTTAAATCTTGATCACAAATTTAACAAAAGCTGCGGGCCGCGGTAGCCGAGTGGTATAGGTATCGGATCGTGGCTTGCTTGTCCCGAGTTCGAGCCCAGTACCACTAAAGACCCGCCTTGTAAGGCAATGATGCACTTTAAATCTGTCGAGAGCTGAAACGTCCTATCGTTGTTGTGGTAGTTAGGAGAGGGGGGTGTCAGTTCAGGTGTCGTCCACGTCACTTGACCATGGTTCAAAATTACTTGGTCCGTTGCCAAAAGCCCTCGTGTAGCTATACAGTGCGACGTTAATATTCAATCAATCAATCATAACAAAAGCTGCTTTATTCGATGGTGCGGTCATCTAGAGGAATAATAGGGACTGAAATATCTCTCTCAAACTATAATTAATTAATGAAATCAAATTAATGAATTAATATATATTTGAAAAAACTCTATTATAACATCAAGTGTCATCTACTACAAATTTAAAAAATGTACTTGAACTTGAGTGGATGAATAAAAAGTATTTCTTAAGCGATTGAAAATTGGAACAAGATATATAAATAAATATACATAGGGAGAGTGTTAATAAATAGTAGAATTGAACAAAAAAGGTAGCAGCTTCATGAAACCAATCCTTATCAAGACCCTTCCCATTGTCATTGTTACTAACTTACCTCTGTTTGCTATTGTGCTCTGTTGTCACAATAAGGCGTGTCACTCGGTGCCCCTGCAACAATTCCCCCCAAAGCCCGGCACCGGAGTAACCTAATCACACAGAGCAGTAATCACCCCGGGCTAATGCATGCCTGTAGCGCTAATGTTGGTCCATTGTCCGCTCATTACAAAGTGATCACTCACACCTGGAAAAGCCATCACCCTGTGCCTGATAGTCCGAGGCCGGATAACGAGTGTCCATGCTAATGGATGGGTCGTGTTGATTGGTCGGTTGATGCATTTGCTGTTAAGCAATGACGATTAAATCTTGACATATCCAGGCGAGGAACACTACTCCCCATAGAGTCAAGGTGCTGGGGAGATTAGCTTGCATTGGTAAATAAACTGGAGTGCCTTTTGCAATAGGTGCTTTGCTTATTGCTATTAAATAAGTGGTTTTGTTATTATGCTAATAGATCCGTTTGATGAAATCTTTCCTAAATGTTTTTTAAGAAGTAAAAACTTAATATGTTAAGAGAAAAAAAAACATTTATATTTAATTTTCATTATTTAAAAAAAAGTATCTCTTTGCCTATGTGTATTTGTTGCGACCTAATGTAATTTTGAAAAATGGAATGATTTTTAGAATAGGAGTAGAAAAATAGAGTACTCTTGTAATATAAATGAAATGATTAAAAAGTTTTTTTTTTCTCTTTCATATGGGGCTGCGGGTTTATAATTAACATAGCAGACTTATTACATTCCACTGGAGATAGTATCACTTTTTAGTGTGGTGCCCTGTAGGTGGATATCAATTGCCACAATGTAATTTTGACAATGTAATTTTTCCCTCCTGGCTCACCCAGGAGGGAAACACCTGAAGTCTGAAGATGCCAAATTGTACTAGGAATTTTATTTTACAGGGAGCACCCAAGCCAAACAGGCACTGTAGGGATCTTTAACATGTCACACAACCTTTTGGCATGTGCGCTGTCGACTTTTTGCATCATGAAAATCGAGCCCGCAAACTTAAACGTACAACAGAGTTTCTCAAACTGTGGGGCGTGCCCCTTAGATGGGCCTTATAACTCTACGAGGGGGACACGAGCATAATAAAATGTCGAAAACCAAAGATTATTTCTTTAAAAAAAATATTAATTTACTGAAATTAATCAAACAAATACATTTCGACGTAATAAAATACACATTTACACTGATAAAATGCACTTATTAATGTACTAGTGCGCGACAATGTATTTTATAATTAATTTAACAATACTAAGTTAAGAACAAGTTTGATAATTACCAGTGACACCATTGACTTGTATTAATGCTTTTCTTGATAATTTGTACGGTTTATACTTAATTCCTTAACTGCCGATTAAAAGTTACTATATTCGCTCCTTAATGCCACCGTTTTCCACGTAGCCGCAAGTATGTGATGTTTTTTCTGTGGGGGGAGGAGAGCGAAGGAATAAATAAGCAAATAATATGAAAAAAATAAATTGTTAAGGTCCTTTTATTGTATTCCAAAGCCTTCGGAATAATTTTATGGATAGCAGTCCACAGAATAGATCGTACTTCGGAAAGACGTATATATACGTCCAGAAAATTAATGCTTTGGCTGAGTGAGACGTTTACATACGCCGGTGGCACTTAAGAGGTTAAAGTCGTATTGTAGCTATAGCGTCAAGGTATAGTATTATAGAATTAAATACATTGTTATTGTATGGAGGGGGGCGCGATGAAAATTATGATTGAATATTGGGTCGCGAATACTGAAAGTTTTAGAAACGCTTGTGACATCTCTCGCGTTCTTCTTCTAACGTAACTCCTACGTTCTTTGACGGCCACGATTAATGGCAAAACTTTTCCAACCCAATTCTAAGAGGAAAAACGAAGCAACAATGCAAATAAGATATCCTTTAAAAGGATAGAAAATTTAGTGAGAGGTGATGGCAATCTTAGAGAAAGCTTAGTGTGGAGCAGTTCGGAACAAGTGTTTAGACGGCCTACTCACAAGAAAGACGGAAACGCCCACCCTCGATAATAATATTTATAAGGAGGAGCAATTGTACACGAGTACATCTATCTGCCTACAAGCATCAGAATCGATTAGTCTTGAACCAAGGTAGGAGGATTATATTCTAAGCGATAATATAATATAGGAAGCGAGATTAGGCAGATAATTAATTATATTTTGGATAAGAGATCTAGTTGTGCGATCTGACTTAAATAATCGGCATATTTTGGTTTATTCTCACTTAATATAAGTTTGTTCATTATATATAAGTAATTTAAGTTAAATTCTTAATAAAAGTTATATTAAGAATTGTAGAATGTCTCATCCTTCCGATAATCCCACACCTCTAACTTACGCGGACCCACCACGTCATAGCTATCGACAGATGGCTATGTCACACGCTGACGTACAAGATGAGTACCTAACCAACTGCACGGCACAGACAGCACAGTAAAATTTGAGTGATTTTAGCACCCAAGAGGATTTATATATATATATAATCTATAAATATTTACAAATAGCTATAAAACCTAAATATAACTACTCAAGATAGTTGGAAATATTACCCACAGTAGTACAATAGCAAACTCCTGGCCTTAGGAACCAAGATTGCAGGTTTAAACAAAATTTTAGGGCTAGCCAACCTTCACCTGTAATTTGCTTGTACAACTGAGCCCTAGGGAAAGGAAGGAATAATATTAGGAGAAATTTAAGTATTAGAAATAAAATACACTATACTATTAAAATATAAAAATAAAGTTATAGCCTTTCTAGGATTTACTAGTATAGATTTAAAGTCGATGCAATAAAGTAGATGGTAAGACTTCTTTTTGAGTACAGAAACAAATTATGTTTCCCGCTCAATACATAAGGAAAATTGTAGTACCGCATAGATTAAAATTAGTGAATTATGATAAAATAATTTTTTTTACGTCTATATATATATACATTTAAATAAACTTTAAATATTGATATAAATTTTATACAAAATTAAAAAAAAAAGACTTCACAAGCATACACAAGAATATTCAAATAAAATATAATATTATTAATTTATTAAACATGTGGCGCCTTCTATTGAATAACTGTATAACTAATCAAAAAATGCTATTATTATTACATACTGTCATTCACTGAGAACTATTATTTACTTATTAATATACATTACAGAATTTTTTAAGAATCAAACTTTTGTGAGAATTTTTTTTGTATGTTAATTCAAATTTTAATAAGTTATAAAGCACTTTTATGTGTAAAAAAAAGCGAATTTATTTTTCTTCTGATAACACGTGACCACCCTCTACGATTTTCCTGGTAACCTTCCATGCCGGCGACATTAGCTGTAGTAAAATATTTTTGAAAATTGAGTCTCCTATTGGTGAAAGCAGAAAAACGTCAAAAGTACAAGATCTTTTGGATTCGAAATCAGATGAACAAGATTTGTTGAGATACACATACATTTTTTTATTTGAAGACTTCCACAAAGCGCTAACTATTTACACTTTTTGTATACATAATACATTTCGGAGAAACCTTTGAGTGTATAGTATATAATTGATTATTCTTTACAAATTTATAATTTCACTTTCACTACTAAAAAATAAGAACCAATATTTTTTTTTACAAAAATGATTTATTTTCCCTAAAATGAAATTTTTTTAGCACTGTTGTCTGATGCGCCCCTCTAAAAATTTGGCTGGGAAAGTTGAGAGTAAACAAAAAAAAAAAAAACAATGATGATAAATTTTATACTTACGCGAAATATTCAGGTTCACTAACGGGCATCTGTAGCTAGAACAATAATCCTTTGGTGTCTTATAAGCCTCACAATTATCGAGTCATGACAGTGCTTCTCGAATTTTCAATATCGCCGACCCAGTATTCAATCATAATTTTCATTGCCCCCCTTCCATACAATAACAATGTATTGAATTCAATAATTCTATACTTTGATGCTAAAGCTACAATACGACTTTAATCTTTTAGGTGCCACCGGCATATATAAACGTCTAGCTCAGCCAAAGCATTAATTTCCCCTGAAGTATATATATGTCTTTCTGAAGTACGATAGTTTCTGTGTACTGTTATCCCTAAAATTATTACGATTGATTGATTGATTGAATATTAACGTCGCATTGTTCAGCTACACGAGGGCTTTTGGCGACGGACCACGTCATTTTGAACCATGATCAAGTAACGTGGACGACATCTGAGCTGGCACCCCCTCTCCTAACTACCACACCACACCAACGGGAGGACGTTTCAGCTCTCGACAGATTTAACATGCATCGCTGCCCTACACGGCGGGTCTTTAGTGGTACTGGGCTCGAACTCGTGACAAGGCAAGCCACGGTCCGATACCTATACTACTCGGCTACCGCAGCCACTAAAATTATTCCGAAAGCTTTGGAATGCAATAAAAGGACCTTGACTGTGTTTGCGAAAGATTTACTCATTTCAGAGTATTCGCTTATTTATTCCTTTTCTCCCCTCCCGACCCCCTCCGTACATCACATAAGCACGCCTACGAGAAAAACGGTGGCATTTAGGGAACGAATCGCGTAACTTTTAATTTTTGTATATAATTTTATGTATGACAAGCCCATAAGGTCAATGGTACTTATTAAACTTGTTCTTAACTTTGTATTGTTAAATTAATTATCAAATACATTGTGCAGTACTGATTCATTTATTAGTGTATTATATCAATGTAAATGTGTTTTTATTTCTTATTATATCAGAATGTATTTTGTTTGCTTACTTTTAGCAAATTTAATAATTTTTTTTAAATCTTTTTGTTTTTAACTTTTCAATATGATCGCGCCCCCCTCATAGAGTTATCCCACCATTCTATAGGGGCGCGCCCCACAGTTTGTGAAACTCTGAGTTATGATCATGAAAATAAAGAAATTATACATATATATAATAAAAGGTTATATACTATAGTAAACTTGAAGATATATTATAGGAGAATTATTTTTATGATTATTATTGTTACTGGTATTTGTGTTTGATGCCTAGAAATAAAATTATAACTCCTTTTCCCTATCTATAAATCAACCAAATAAATTTGGAAAAGGGAAATTTTTTATCACTTTTCAATTCCTACTATTATATATAGGTCACTCTCTCTCTCTATATTTATCTTGTTAAAATTTTCAATCATTAATAAAATACATTTTTCAATGCGCTTAATTGAGCTGAAATTTTATATACACGATTAGTTTGGATGACAATACGGTAATTTCATTATAATTAATAAAAATTGATTAAAACTGATTATTCGAAGAACAACAAATACAGCCACGTTGGCATCATTTTTGGCGACTTAGCGGCCCTTTTGTCGAAAGTTTTAAAAGTTTTTTCTCACGTTTTAAAGCACTCATTTAAGCTGAAATTTTCTATACGTGATTGTTTTGGGTGACAATACGATAATTTAATTATAGTTAATTAAAGTTAATTGATTGAAACTAATTATTTAAAGAATTACAGATACACAGTCACATTGGCTTCATTTTTAGTGACTTGGGTCAAAACTTTAAAAGATTTTTTTTCTCACGTTTTTTAAAGCATTCAATTGAACTGAAGTTTTATGCACTCGATTGTTTTGGATGACAAAACGATACTTCAAAGATAATTAATAGAAATTAATTGACACTTAATATTGTGATTCTGTCATATGTATATACATGCTTATATAACTTGCAATTATTTGATAAAAAGTTACTAAAATAAAATGTTTATTTATTTCTTAGTAGTCTTTTTTATATTATATGTGTTTTCTTTTTGAGAATTTCCAAACAATTTTGCAGTAACTGATGCCTGTCATGAAAATAGGAAACTTGATACATTAATTTATATTTTTGAAACTTGAGAATTGCAAGAATCTTTGTGTTCTCTTTGAACAAAATATCGCACGAAGAATTTGTTGAACTTCGTAAGCATAATGTTTATATTTTAAAACGATTAATTTTTCTTTCACATTGATTACTACGTTTATTGTTAATTACGAGCCATTTTGAAGAAATTGATGTTCCTTTTCGTAATTCTCTGCTCACTAAGCAAATTTCTGCTTTGTGAGAAAGCTTAGATGTGCCTTTATGAAACTTATGTAAAATTTTACTATACTCTTCGAAATTCGTGATAAAAATTTAATTTGAAAACAATTAAGTTCCACAATTCACAGACTGTTCGAAATAGTTAGAAATTACTTACAGACCTGTATTTACTCTACCTTTATATAATATAAAATTGATTTTGACATAATTATAATCGTACATAATTACGAACCATATGTACCGCGCAGTAACACTCATTCATAATTGTTAAATGTATACGAGATATATATATATTTGCTGTAACAATACTATATAATTGTTAAATTATATTACGTGAGGTTTTGATAATCATAGCAATTATGTTATGATGGATTATTATTGATTTTTTGATGTTCCGATGCCTTTTAACATTTTCCTCGTCAAATAATAGAATTAAATGCGGATGTAAACTATAATAGAACCAATACATTCGTTGTTAGAAAGCTCTTGAGTTCTAGACTATATATCTGCTAAATAAAGGATACAGCAGCAAAATAACATAAATTAGATTAAAATTTTTTTTAAAGATTTAATGTAGCCATGTTAGCATTCTAGTCATGACAGTACACTAGTGGTCAACGTTATTTCTGTCAAGTAATGGGAATGGCCGCGGTATTGGGTCATGGTCCCGAGTTCGTTGCTGGCTTTGTCGAGTCACGAATTTTAAACTTAGTTCAATTGAAGGAAGTATAGGAATGAAGGAATATGTCGTAGTTCAAATTACTCACGTCGGCGTGTTGGGGTTGTTCAGAGAGGGGCTATCAGTTCAGGTGTCGTCCTTGTCAGTTGACCGTGTTTTAAAACTACGTGGTCCGTCGCCAATAGAACTACCTCTAATTAATCCTCTTTCCGAGGTTTTTTGTTTACAACTGAAGAACCAATTAAGGGGGGAAAATATCAACAGTAAGTGTTGACGTCAACTGAAAATATGATTAAGAAAAAACATATATTTTTTTTCTATTTTTGTTTCCTGTCTTTCTTTTTTTTTTCCTTTTGGTCTGTTTGGTGCATTTGTATTGGATAATTTTATTATTATTATTATTATTATTATTTTAATTTGTAAGAAAGTTAAAATATGTATATCCTTTCTTTCATCTCTTATACTCCTTATGTTATTATTATTTTTTATATTTGCTTTTTATATTTGTATTAAGTTCTCGCACATGTATGTATATAGTGCAGTTACCTTAAAATTGTATTTTGTTATTTTACTGTATTCTACTTTTTATAAAATGTAAACTTTGATTTTTTTCAATAAAGACTAGGCTTGGGGGCGGTTGTTTCCCGAGGGATCGGTTTGCAGATCTTAACCCTTTTTGGGTGAGCTTGGTTCCTTTGGGCATTCCTCCAATAGACCTCGTGTTGTTTCATATATAGTCCGACGTAAACTCAAATAAAATGAAATAAAGTTAGGGCTATTGGAGACGGTTCTCACAACTTTGAACCTAGGTCGAGTAACAAGGATCACATCTGAGCTGGTATCCCCCTCTCCTAACTTCCACACGTCATTATCGTGAGGACTTTAAAGTTTGACATATTTAACAGGCATCTTCTCCTCTACATGGAGAACCTCAGATGTCGTCTTCGTCACTTAAATGTGGTTCAGATTTACGCAGATATCCCTCACGTTGGTTCACAATGTAATGTAAATTAAAACCAGTCAAGTCCTGGTTCGAGTTCTGGTTACACCAGCGTTTCTCACACTATAGGGCGCGCTCCCCTAGGGAGGCATGATAACCCTGTGCGAGGCGGGCGTGAAAAGTCGAAAATAAAAGATTTAAAAAAAATTTCAAATTTACTGAAAGGAAGCAAAACAAAATACATTCTGACATAATAAAAATAAAACCCATATTGGTATAATATACTTATAAATGTATCGGTTCTGCACGATGTAATTGATAATCAATTTATCATTACTAAGTTAGGTTTGATTGAATATTAACGTCACACTGTTCAGCTACACGAGGGCTTTTGGTGACGGACCACGTAATTTTGAACCATGGTCAAGTGACGTGGACGACACCTGAGCTGTCACCCCCTCTCCTAACTACCACACCAACGGGAGGACGTTTGAGCTCTCGACAGATTTAACGTGCATCGCTGCCCTACACGGCGGGTCTTTAGTGGTACTGGGCTCGAACTCGTGACAAGGCAAGCCACGATCCGATGCCAATCGGCTAAAGCGGCCACTTACTAAGTTAGGAACAAGATTAATAATTACGAGTGACTCCCGAGAGCTTGTCATTTACAAAATTATATAAACAATTTAATACTTATCTGATAATTTGTACAGTTTATAGTTAAAATCTACTGTAGCTTTACATCAAAGTGCATTATTATTGAATTCAATACACTGTTATTGTACGGAGGGGAGGAGGGCGCGATGAAAATTATGATTGAAAATTGGGTAGCGAATTTTGAAAGTTTGAGAAGCACTGGGTTACACTAAACATCCACTGGGCGTAGGGGAAGATGATATACGTTAAATTTGCGTTGGTGTGGTGTGGAGATTTGGAGAATTGGGTGCCAGTCCAGGCGGTATTTTCATCACTAATTCCAAGCTCAAAAGGAATATGTTCCCCACGAATATGTTCGCGCATTAACTCCAACGCGTTACAGAAAAAGAACGAGTTAATTTTTATTAATAACATGGATTACTTAAATTTAGTTAACCAAAAGTTTTCATTAATCTTTTTTAATGCTTTTATTTTTAGACCTTGTCTGACTTATTTGCTTTTATTACTTGGAAACGAGTTTTATACCTGATTTGGAATTTTAACTTTTTTAAAACTGTGTTTTAAATTTTTTTTCTCATTTTATCAAGTGTTAATATTTTAACAAATGTTTGGCGCAGTATAGCCAGATTTGGCTCTTGCGCCATAAAACCTCACGTTCACTCACTCACCCCAAGCTCAAAAGGACGTTTGTTGCAAATAGCTCTTGCCTTTGTTTCGTTACGGGATATTAATAATCATACATCGAAAGGTTTTAATTTGGATCAACTCACTGAGATCACCCGAATTAGCAGTAAACCATTCCGTAATTATAATATTACACTGATTAAAAGCACAAAGCAAAGTTCTTAAACAAAATATAGCTACTTTTTTTTATCATAAATTAGTTAAACTCCCCACAAACTTACATTAAAATAACTATTAATAGCAATAATAACCGGGACGTCCGCAATGTAATGTTAGACCTGATCCGCAATTGCCTCTCACTTATGAAATAGCTTTCCCTTGTCAAACGATCGGGACAGAGAATTGCGTCTGTTTGGTCGGTAGGGGGGTGGACATATTAGCTTTCTCTGACACACGGACCGCTGCCAGCTATTCATAGAAATTTAATTGAGGGAGCCAGACCAATTTCCCCACGCTTTAAGCTGATATTAGAATTTAGGGAAGCCAGAAGTGGTCGGTTGGGTCGAAAGCTTTGGTGGTCAGTCGGTGCAATTTTGAAATTATGGAAGATTAAATGAGTTGTTGGGACTCATAGTTGAGCTATTTTCGATTGGGGAGGTGGGCTTAGTATTTAAAGGCCAAGTAAAACCCCTGTACATCTATTGTAAGTTTTTTCTAGTGGAAAGATTATTTTTTTTTGTTATAATTCTTAAATTGACTTATGTAAACGTTAATCCAATATTAAATTGTTACAGATTTACATGCTAAACTATATAGAAATTAGTACAACATAGTACACATTAAAGGGTCACAATAATATATTAGCAAATTCTGAATCTTAGAAACTAAGATTGTGGGGTGAAACATAGTCTTAAGGCCAGTCAGCTTTTCTCATTATTAGCAACAGATCTCCACAAAATTTTTATAAAATTTACTTTTTTTTGTATATAAATGTAACAAGTGCTTCAAATGAATTAGCGTAATGTAAAATTTATGTTAACGTTTTCCGTAAAATTAAAACATTTTTCCTTTAAGATATTTTAAAATTAATAAGAACATAACATATAAAGATTGAAGAATTGGAAATTCATTCCGATTGATGCGGTTTATTTACTCTGTCTGCTTACAAATTTATTTTTTTATCATTCAGTTTATTTAATATGAAAATAAAAAGAATAATAAAAAGAAATCATGATATCTGATTTTAAAAAGAAAAATTTGTCGCGCATGGACACTTTGACAAAATCATAAGAACGCCTTCTGACTTTCTAATTCTTTTTTTCTTTTTGGCTTGTTTTTGCCCAAGAAAATTGAACGTTATAGCAGTTGAAATAACTGTACATTTCTTATTATTTTTAAAATTATTCTTTATTCTGCCTTTATAAAGTTTTTGCGTAGCCTTTACATACAAACAACAGCTGAATGTATATTTTAATTTAGCTTTTTAGACAAAGTCAGAAAAAAGCATTTTCGTTGCAGATTAAATTTTTGCTATTAAATCAATCTGATTAAATGTTTTATTACAACTGCATACTTAATGTTTGAAAATTTGGCTAGTTTAATTATTAATTAATTAATATTAATTTTAGATACACACACACTTGCATACATTATTTATTAACTAATAATTAATTGTAAAGTTATTAGTTAAAAGTGTGTTAAGTTATGGATAACATTGAATTGTAAAAATATTGCATTCTTATTCTTTGAAAACCTGTAACAGAAATGCTTCATTTCTTAATTGTTTTTTTTTGTTGTTTATTCTTCGTAAGGGAAAAAGAGTGAATATTTGAGAAAAATTTAAATTGTTTGAAAAAAAAATCCTTGAATAAAGATTTACTGGAAAACCAATTAATTTATGCGCAATGCTGTAATTTTTAGCGTGACTTGGTGGTATAATGATATGAACACAAATTATTATCTTTCAACTGAGTCTTGAGACATATAAATATCAAGGAAGAAATGACTGGAAGCACAGACAGAATTTTTTTTTCTCATTTATGATGTTATTAAAACAATTATCTCTTTTATTATAGCATATCTTTCTGAATTATGAAACTAAATGCGCCTTTCTGCAGGATAAATAGTGCTAACTAGGAGGAAAAAGCTTCAAAACGTATACAATCATGTGTCTTGTATGAAATCAATTACATACTCCATTATTTAAGTATTTAATAAGTTTCTTTAAAACCTTTTCCTTATTGAATGAAGAAATAATTCACAAACGCAAACGATCGTTTTGTCGTACATTACTCGAACTTTTAAAATAACCTTGACTTTTTTAACAGGAAATCAGAAACAGTGTCATGAGTAAAACAAAAAGAAATGAAATAAATCGCCGAACTGAATTATAATGGAGGTACTGTTGCCATTTAGAGAAACCTTCCGTCCTTACACTACCACCATTATGTCTTTTTTTTTAAATTACTAATTAAAAAAATAAAAATTTCAAGGTTATTATAAAAGTAAACTTCTTTGAGATTCATTCATCCATTGCCCCGCCTTCGGAAGGTCGTTCAGAAATAGCTTTCTATTTTTGTTCTGCAACTCTAACTGATGGATATGAAAATATATTAAGGTATCCGACTACGTTCGGAACCGTGATTTTATTTTAAAAAGTGCATAAATAGATAATTTCAATGATATTTAGTGTCACTTAGACTAGAATACATATATAAAATTGTTTTAAGGACATTTTGAAAAAAAATTATTTAATTACAATATTTCGGCAAAAAATTAACTTACAACAACCTTTTTTCAAAATGTTCTCCTTTTGTGAAAACTGCTTCTATTATAACAATATTTTGCCTGTATATAGCTCAGACCTCTGTACAGAGGCTCGGCTAAGAGATTTGAAAAATTCACATTATTTTCAGAGTTACAACCCATTGAAATAGTTATCGGCATTGTTTTCTTAAAATTTCTGCCCTCTGTTGTCGTAAAACATGGATAAACCCACTTATAAGTTATATATTTCAAAAATTCTGGTTGAGCCTCTGTAGAGAAGTCTGAGCTATATACAGGCAAAATATTATATTAGAAGCTTTTTTCACAAAAGGAGAATATTTTGAAAATGGGTCATTCTATCTTCATTTTTTTTGTCAAAATATTGTACTTAAATAATTTTTTATTGTAATATTATTCTTAAAACAATTTTATATACATTTTCTAATCTAAGTGACAGTACATATCATAAATATTGTCCATTTATACGCTTTTGCAAAATCACGGTTCCGAACGTAGTCGGATACCGTAAAGCAATAAACTGAGTGAAATCAGAGTCACAATCAGAATACAGAAATTTTTTAAAAAATTATTCATTAAAAATTTTTTTAAAAAATAGAACAAGATTCTATTTTTCTTTGATAACTTAAAGGCAAAATGTGTGTTTAAATATTTAAAATTTAGATAAGTATAAAATATTGAGAAAGAATAAGTTTTTCGGATATTTTGCTTAAATTTCAACTAATCACAATTATTATCAAATAATCAAACGCAGATTTTTCTTATAGTTTTTAAAGAATTTTGTTTTGTTTTTTGTAAAATATATTCTATTATTTTTTTTCGCATCACAAACTCAAATTCTTTTTTAAAAAAATTTCTTCGCAACTCTGTGATACATCTACTTATTTATTCTTTCTTAACTCTTTCCATTACATCATTTTTATTTTACTGTGGACGTCTTTCTGTTGTAATAAATATCACGTAGTGGTGACGTGAAATGCAACATAATTAATAAACAAATGACTACCAATTTATTAAAAATTATCTTTATATTGTGTCGAAAAATCAAAAAAATATAAACTTGATGGATTTGGAGTACTTATATATGTCAAATAAACGATTAGAAAATTATATTCTAAGGTTAAGTGACAACGCGACAGCTCTATGAATCTTAGTTAAATATAATTTTTTTATTGTTTCTTAAAATATCAATTTATTTTGTTTTTTAAAAAATATTTAAGTGGCAAAAAGCATCAAAATTTAGATGTTATAGTTCATTACTTGCTAGTAATTTTTAAACTATTTCATTTTTATATATTTACTTTTGATTATTCCATAATTGAAATTTAAAAAACGAGACCCTTCACGCATGGAAAAGAACAAAGACGAATTATTGAATGAGAATATTTCATAAACATATCCATATATTATTATAAATATTAAAAAAAAATTATAAAACTGGCAGGTATGTGAAAAACCTTGCGAATTTATAAATCGTATCAGCTAAACAAATCACTGAAGTCAAAATTTAAGTACAATAACAGTCGAATATATTCGTGTAAGTCAGGGTACAAAACATTTTGCATAATTATTTCTAGTAGGGGCCGGGGAAGAATGAAAATAATATTTTAGGAAAAAAATTGTTTAATAAAATCAAAGATAACACACAAAATACAAAATCGCAAGCTGAGGTTATTTTTATGTAGAAGATTTCATAAAATCTGACAAAGTAATCTGCTGGCTCAAAGATTTTTTTCTCCCTCAAAATTCCCTCGTAGCTTGCTAATAATTGTTTTATTCCTTGTTTTGTTGAAAACATATGCCCATCATCAGAGTGTATATTTTCAAAAATTTGTTGTTCTTTTTCAAATAATCTAAGGCATTCTGTCAAATTCTCAACCGTCATTCGATATTCTGATTGAACTGGATCTAAAGACTCTCCTTCAATGTCTTACTCTTGCTCATGCATTTCTATGAGCTCATCCATT
>BMAV01007511.1:19319-114596 GCA_019973955.1 Trichonephila inaurata madagascariensis
GGTGGAAGAGAGAGAGAGAGAATCCATCAGTTCTTGAACATCATCACTATCCACTTCTAAATTTATTTTGCCTAGCAAGATTAACAAAAGATGAATCGACGAGATATGAAAATCGTGTATCTCTGGATTCACATAAGTCGAGGTATTACTGTAAATCAAAATTTTGTGGATCCTTATAAGATATAATGAAAATTATTTTTTGATAGGTGTAAGACAATAGCAGTTTATGTAAAAGAGTAAACTTCTTAAGTTATTTTCATTTTTAAGTAATATTTAACTTATGATTAAATTGATGTATCAATAATTTAAAATTTAAAGTAATATCTTTATTAAACTTTTACTTATAATTAAAAATAAAATTTTTAAAAGTCGACGCAACAATTTTTGATTGAATCTTGAATAGTGAAAAATGAGCTTTATAGGTGTCTATAATTTTTTCCTTCCCTCAAATGTAGTAAATTTTTAGATACCAAAGTGAAAAAAAATCGTGTTTCTTTTATCATGTTAGAGCGTTGCGGATTTCAGGGGAAAAGTTTTAATAGTAAGGCAGTGCTTCTCAAATTTTGAGTATTTGTGACTCAATATATATATTTATGGCACCCCCCCTTCCATACAATAACAATCAACTGAATTCAATTATGCTATACTTTGACGCTAAACCTACAATGCTATTTTAACCTCTTAAGTGCCGCTGGCTTATATAAACGTCTCCCTCAGTCAATGCGTTAATTGCCCCGGACGTATATATACGTCTTTCCGAAGTACGATTATTTTTCTGTGAAATGGTATCGTATCCATAAAATTATTCCGAAGGCTTTTGAATGCAATAAAAGGACCTAGACAGTGTTTGCGAAGAATTTACTTTTTTTTTCTTTTCTTCTCCCAATACATCACATCCCCGCGCCAACGTGGAAAACGGTGGCATTGGGGAGCGAATCGCATAACTTCACTTCACTTAAGGAATTAGTTATAAAGCTTGTAAATTATCAAGATAAGTGCTAACTTTTTTGGATAAAATTTTATATATGACAAGCCTATGTGGGTCACTGGTAATTATTAAACTTGTTCTTAATTTAATATTGTTAAATTAATTATAAAATATAATGTTTAATATACTGATACATTTATAAGTGTATAATCTCAGTAGAAATGTGTATTTTATTTTTTATTATGTCAGAAAATATTTTATTTGTTTACTCTCCATAAATTAATAATTCTCTTAGATAATCTTTTCTTTTTGACTTTTCATATGCTCGCGCCCCCCTCTTTGTCTTATCATTCCCCCCTAAGGGGGCGTGCCCCACAGTTTGAGAAACACTGTAGTAGGGGGTATTTTGAATTCAATAAAACCAGTTGATTTGGAAACCAGTCTGGTTTCCAAATTGGCTTGTACGCTCTCTCACCTACAGTGACATCTCAAGCCTCCAGATAAGAAGCATCACAATTCGTCTTAAGCAGCATTCACATGTAATCTGGCCGTAACAGTTTCCTCATCAAGTTTATTAAGCAAAACAAAACCCCTTTCAGAAAAAAATCTGTATTTGCTGCTAGTGAAGACTATTTAGAGAGGACACCACACATGGTGAGGACATGTTATACTTAACAGATGCGCTGTCAAGTGGCCCAATCATTACATATAAATAACATTATTAAAGTAAAATATAATTCTACACTGAATTAGAAAAAAGGATAATACGTATTATTAAAAAGACAACTTATCAACGTGAAGTAACTCACAGACAAGAGATGTCAAGAACTATCCCTCACAATTCTCCACGCAATTAATAAAAGTACAAAGTCTCTCTATTTACCAGCTGGTTTAGTACGTGGTTGGCGATAAAATTGGCTACTTTGGTGATGCATTTCAGCAGACGTTTTTAATTCATTGCCAAGATAAGAAAACAATTTCTTTATTCTTTTAGATTTCGAGATACATTTTATTATGAAAGGGAATTTATGAAATGTATTTTAAAGATAACGCACTTTCCAGTTTTAGGTTAATTTTAATGCTAATATCGAGAAATTAGTGTTTTTTAATACTGCTTTTTAAGTACTTTTTTTTTTTATAATTATAGTTACACTGTTTTACATTTGAGTAATGTATTGAAGTAACATTTTTTTTTTTAAAAAAAATTTGTCTTTTACTGAAGAAGAAAAATATATTAGTTCTATTTAATTTTCAAAAACTTTTAATGGTATAGTTTCTAACTTTTTCCTTGTTATCTTTAAACTTTGTTACTGTCTCTATATATAATTATTGCACATTGAATACAGCATTACCTTTAATTATATTTTTTAAATTGCTTTCTTGTTTATTATTTCTTGTTAATCGAGTTCATTTTAATTTGTTTCATAATATTTGTTTCAAAATTGGAGATAAAAACTTAATAAAGTAATTATAAGCAATCAGTATACATTTTTTATTAATTTTAAAATGAAATATCGTTTTCATTTTTCTTAAAATTAATTCCAGTTTTAAGCACTGAGTAGGTAGAAACGCAATTTGAATAAAGTAATCAAAGGGTTGAATTAGATTAAAAAAGGATTTTTGAATATCTTTTCTTTTATTTCCAATAGAACAAAATACAGAATGGTTTCTTTTTAATCGAAAAGGCTTAAAATTATTAGAATTGCCAAATTATTATCCGAAAAATATGATTTTTTTAAAAAAAGTATATTTTCTAATTTTTTCATTTTTTATTTTATTCTGGAGCATTTTGAGAATTAATCCCAGTAGCCCTTAACCCATTAATTAAGTAGCCTTTTTACCCATGCGGTCGTGATAATGAATCTGAGGGCGGAATGATTTCATCGAGGGGATTTTGTTGACCAGTGCTACTAAAATTCTATCACGTAGAAGAGATAATGCATGTTAAACTAATCGAGGCTCTGAAATCCTTACGCTGATGTGACGTGGAAGTTTAGAAAGTAGGTCATAGAGAGACTCATTTTTCTCATTTAGTCCATGGTTCAAAGTTACGACGTCTATTTCCAACAGCTTTCGTGACACTTCCTTGATCGTAGACCAGGAGGAATAACGTTAAGTCAATGCTTCTTAAACTTTCAGTGTTTGCGACCCAATATTCAATCAGAATTTTTGTCGAAACACCCTCCTTTCCCCCGCCTCCATACAATAACAATGTATTGAATTCAATAATAATATACTTTGACGCTAAACCTACAATACGACTTTAACCTCTTAAGTGCCATCGGCGTATATAAACATCTTTCTCAGCCAGCACGTTAATTCCCCAGGAAGTATATATACGTATTTCCGAAGCTTTTCCATGCACTTCTACTCATAAAAATATTCCGAAGACTTCGGAATGCAATAAAACGACCTTGACAGTGTTTTTGAGACGGATTTACTTATTTCAGAGGGTTTGCTCTTATTTATTACTTTTCCACCGCCCTCCCTAAGACACCACATACGCTCGCCTACGTGTTAAAAGGTGTCATTGGGGAGCGAATCGTGTAATTTTTAATCCGCATTTAAGGGATTAATTACAAACCGTACAAGTTATTAAGAGAAATTTTAATTTTTGCACATGATTTTAGATATGACAAGCCCATGGGGTCAATGGTAGTTATTAAACCAGTTCTTAACTTAGTATTGTTAAATTAATTAAAAAATGTATTGCGCAGTACTGATATATTTGTAAGAGTATTATATTAGTGTAAACGTGTATTTTACTTTTATTGTCAGAAAATATTTTGTTTGCTTACTTTCAGTAAGTTAATATTTTTTTGAAAATAACCTTTTGTTTTAGACTTTTCAATATGCTCGTGCCCCCCTCTTAAAGTTATCACGCCCTCCTAGGGGGCGCGCCCCACAGTTTGAGAAACGCATTCGTAGACTCTTCGCCGGTGTGTCATGAGTTCGAGACTTAGTGTCACAGGAGATCTGCTGTGTAAAGGGGGTAATGTATGTTAAATCTGTCGAGGCTCCATGTCATCCCATTAGCGTGGTGGGGAAGTCCAGGAAGGCTTAGTTCAGGGGTCGTCCTCATCACTTTATTGCAAACCGGACGTTGAGGGTGTAGTTGGGTCATTGAAGAATCAGACATGGTAAAAAAAATTATTATTTTTATTTATGACTTATCACTTTATGATTGATTTATATTTAATTCAATAACCTTGTGACGGATCTATCCGCGGTCCTCCAGCTAATCCTCTTGGGAAATCTTTGGGCTATCAATTCACGTTATTCACAACCAACCTTTCGGAAGAAGACAATTAAGATATTCAAATTAACTTACTATATATAGTCGAAGTTTTCTTGCTAGAATAGAGAGGAGGAGAGGAGGTAAACCCGATTCAGGTGAGATTGTTACTGATAGGTATAATATTTGAATTATTGTGATTTGAGTCTTATTAAGTGGAAACTTTAAAGTGACAATTGTTCACTGAGATTAAATTGATATTAGATTAAATCTAATGATAGATTAGATCCTTTATAAAGTATGGATCGAGTTTGATAGTCTCCTAATACTTCGTGTGTTACCGTAGTTGTTCCAATTTCGCAGTTAGCATACAGACATTCTCTTACTATTATTAATTAGATTTGTGTCTTTTCATTATGTGATAAATAAATAGATTGATTGGATCGTGGCGAGTGTTTCTACTCTACCTCCCACATATCCAGATGTCTAAGAGAAAGGTGTTAACCTCTCACAACCTTAAGAGCAACCGTCATTAATTTCTTAATTTATGTCATAAGACAATTCAAATAACTTATATTTTAATCCGGTTGTAGATCACTTGTCAACTTCTTCCTAAATTGCTATTCTTCAAAAAAACCAGCTTCTGTATTACTTCTTCTCCGAATAGACGTTATAGCTTGAATACTAACTTCAGGATGACAACTAATGATTCACGATCAACCTAAACCACCCATTTTCAGGGTTTAAGTAACACTTACATTAGCATAAAATCAAGTAATCTCTATGGAAATCCGTTTTAAACTCAAACCACAGTTAAAGAATAATTTCCCCCAGAGGGTTAGCAGAAATCGAGGATAGAACCCGTCACAAGTTGGCCATGGCTCAAAATTATAAGGTCCACCGCCAATAGTTCCAGTGTTGCTTTATAGTACGACGTTAATAAATACTTATTCAAAATTTGACGTTTATAAACAATCAATAACATATTCTGAAGCTCATTCAATTTTTGTAAATTTTATTTCAAGTTTAATAAATGTTTGTCATTTAAATTTGAGAAAAATTTTAACAAAACGATGTATGGTAAAATAACTTTTATTAAACGTTCTTTTTTTTACCTAACAACGTTCAAAAAGGTTCATAAAAGCCAGAAACATGATCAATTAATATTTTTTTGAAAAAATAAAATCCTGATTTATTTTGTTTTATGAATTTTGAAAAAAATTATCGGGTTCTACGCAATTTTTTTTTATTCCTTTATAAGAATAATATCAGTATACACTCTACATTATTGAGAAGCAAAAATACTTTGAAATACATCGAAGCATTATTTATCATTTAATGCACAATGCAATTTTTTATCTCCATAAGTTGCGTTTCAATAATTCTTTAAGTCATCTCCAGATTCTACACAAAATTATATATATATATATATAAAAAAATTCTTAAATGAAAATGGAATCAGGGAACCGTAAGAAGAAATTTCTTCGATATTTTCCTCTTTTTTTTGCCTCCCCCTCTCCTTTTCTAATTTAACGTCCCGTCCGCAGTTTCAGCAGAAATTATCTGCCGTCGTCAGCTCCATCTTCTGTAGCCTGTGGAAATGATGTGTATATAATGCTGACAATAACATTCTTTTCTACATCTTATCTTAATCGTTTCATCCTCCCTTGCATTTCTCCTTTTCTAATGCGGGAGGTTAATTTTCAACATACAAGCACTGTTTCGAATTAATATTTGTTTCCGCTCCACCAACACCGATGCGACAAAAAACTAATTATTTCGCTTTTCTTATGAAGTGTTCGGTGAGATAAAAGCGTCATAAGTAATCAAAAGAAAGAATAAACTGCTGCTTTAATTTATACGCATGGAGGGTATTTGTTATTGTATGTTGCCAGATTCGTTTTCGAATGGATTTTTGAGATATTTTTGAAGGGCTTTCCTGAAGATATTTTGATGACTCTTTTTATCAATAGGAGGAAAAAATTCCATTATTTTTGACTATCATTTTTACGGCAAACAGATAAATCTTTCGTATCTCTTGTAATGACATGCATTAAATGAAAGGTTGTCAGTAACTGTAAAAAGAATAACTCGCACATAATAATGTAAAAATCATTTGCTTCAGATAGGAAGGACCAAATTAAATAATTTATGATTCACCGATTCCGTTTGTATTTTAACAGTTAAGACAAAAGTAAATATACAGACATTTTTTTTATTATTATTATCTAATAAAAATCTAAGCACACAGTCATATTTATTAAGCAATAATTTCTTTGAAAGCCAGAAAAGGAGATTTACTTATGTGTAAAATTTTGTGCGTCGTTTATGTATATGGATGGAAAAAGCAACTCACACACTCATCACGATATTTTCGGAACTATTAGAAAAACAGACTTGAAATTTGTCAGGCATAGTCCCTTTGTTGAGTAGATATCCGCTAAGAATGTGTTTTGGGGAAATCGTGACAAAATTTGAGACAAAAAATTCCTTTTTTTAAAATTATTAGATCCAATCTAGTTTTCTTTTCATGAACGAGTTTTGCGGAAATCGACTTCCAAGGAGAGTTAAGGGGGTGTTAAGGATAAAAAAATGTCATTTTTGAACTATTAGACCTACACTTAAGATTTAACGTTTTTTTTTTTTTTTGTTTTTTTTTTTTTTTTTTGTTACTGTTAATTAGAGATCCGCAAAGAATGAGTTTTCGGAAATCAACGGCACAAGGGGGGTTACGAGTATTAAACCCTTAGCAGCCAATTTAAAGAAACGTGATTAGCTCCCCAGTGTCATAATTTTTCTCATAGACGCGCATATAAGGTGTATTTGGGGGAACATTAAAAAGCACAAATAAGCAAATTTTTCTCTGATATAAGTAATTCGTTCGCAAACACTGTAAAAGTCATTTTATCGCATTCCAAAGCCTTCGGAATAGTTTTACGTATAACAGCGCAAAGGAAAAAAATCGTATTTCGGAAGGACGGATATATACATCCGAGCATATAATGCACCAGTTGAACGAGATGGTTATACACGCTGGTGACATTCAAGGGGTTACGGGATCATTATATAGATAGATTTATGCTTCTTTTTTTTTGGAAACTCCAGTTCTTTTTAAATCAAGATGTAAACACTGTAAGAATGTTTTTTAATAATGTAGGAAGCTTAAAACTAAATCAATAGCTTAATATATAGTCATACAATTTCATGAAGCACACAGTAAAGCAGGTGGTGGTGGTGTGTGTGTGTGTGGGGGGGGGGTAATGGCAAGTTCATTATAAATCAAAAACCAAATAGCAGAAATTAGTTTTTTTTTTGCTTTAAGTATGTATAATTTTGTTGAATTAACATTTAAATAAAATTATAGAATTGTACTTTTTTTTGAACACACATAATTTAAGGTACCAAGAAAATAAATATATCTATTTGAAGAAAGAAATAATTAAAACTATAAAATAAAGAATTCTTTTAAATGTATGCCTTTAAATGATCTGAATTGCTTTTTCAAAAAGTTTCGAATAAAGTACTTTAAAAAAAATAATTGTAAAATAGCATTATAGAATTCTAAAATTGTTAAGACTGTGAAGACTTTTTACATCATAGTTTCATTAACGAATGGAACATGTTTTTAATAATTGACCAGTGGATACATACAAAGGAGATATATGCATAAGGAATTAACTATTAATAATAAAATAATCAAATACGAATTACAGTGTCTTCCAGAAACACTTTGAATCTAACTAAATATCTATTGTTCGATTATTTAATAGCTAAAATAGAATCAATAATATGAGAAGCTAAAGCTACCACCAACTAAGTGACTTATCTTTCAGGGAAGTCAAGATATTACGGACGCTATAATGAATAATATAAATTGGAAGAAAATGACCACACGAGAAAAATGAGCTTCAGCAGATCTTACACTAAGCACACACCAAAATGTGATTAACCCACCCAATTCAGTCTTACTCACATAAAATTATATCACGTTGACCATATAATGACCACGCTCCACAATTAACTCATTAGATCACCTCACCGCTCTGCCCGGTGTGGGGATACCTATAATTAAAGTACTCCCATCTTGAAACACTGGGCAGTGTGAACGATGATTCACTTTGACCAAAGGCTACACAACTGCCCATTGGCTAAATGGTCACACTCAAGCCTCTGGCTATTTTCACACTTTCAACCTGTAACTAAATTTAAAACCGGCTATTTTCAACATAAACCAGGATATCACCCACTATCAGATTAAACAACAGTGGACCACTGGTCATCATCTATGTAATCGGACACTCACCCTCCTTTCGCCTTAATTCGCTTTTGTCCAGTAGTCTCCAATTAAAACCAGCACGCATCCCCAGTTTCGAGCGGTGGGAAAAAAATTCTTCCTCACCCCAGCTACCAACAGAGTGAGTCATAGTATATAACAGTGCATAATTGAATTATCATAGCAGGACTTGCTTGGGTAAGAATCAAGGGTCTGTCTTTGTCCGTGGTCATCCAGTGTGAACCCCTTTTTGGTACGGGGACGTTAAACACTATGATTTTCAGCTTACCCCCCTTTCCATCTCTTCTCTGTTCCTGAATTTGCATTCTTTGAGCCACCCACCCCTGCGTTATTTGCCCTTTTGTGGACCGGGTGTACATTATGTCTTGTGCAATTCCTGATTTGTAGTACTTCCCCCCCAATGTGAGTCATGGGAAGGGATACCTATTTGGACAGAGTTAAGGTAAACAGTGTTAATATTTAATTTCCGTGATTCGCTGGGAAAACGTACACGATTGTTTATGCGCGGTAAATATTGGACTTGTCTTTATTATTAAATTTTCTGATACACGTGTGTGAGATATGCTTTCTTCTAAGCTAAATATTGAAATACAGTGAAAATCGCTTAACACGAAACTTAAGGGACTGAAATATTTTTTCGTGTTAAGGGATCCGAACACGTTGGAATGACCAATTCTATTCTGTCAAAATACCGTAAAATCCAGCGTATAACGCGCACCTATACTTTCAAGCTTAATTTTTTTTAATTTTTAGGTATACTCGCCGTATAACGCGCGCACCCCCTTTTTTACTAAGAAATCTGAAATATTAGTATATATTGCTCTTATGTCGTGAAGTCATTTATTCGAGGTATTATGCCAGACTTTTAAAAAAAATTAATTTTTTTTCTAGAATTACAACTCTTTTAGCTCATAAGGCAAGTCATTTTTTTTAAATAAGCAATATTTCGATACATGTAGAATTAATTTTTTTTATGGCCGTCTCTTTTGTTATTTTTAAAGCTATCGTTTTTATGCCCAGCGTATAACGCGCACCCTTAAATTTTGATCTTATTTTTTGTGTTGAAAGTGCGCGTTATACGCCGGATTTTACGGTACATGTTTTTTTAGTTTGTTTTATTAATAGAGCTATCTTTTGGCTTTACAAAACATACTTTTTTTTGTTTCAACGCTACCTAGCGACCAAGTTACAATCAATTTTATAAAATTAGAGAAACCAGAAGTGGATCTTTAATTTACCAGAAGAGGACATTTAAATTGTTCAAAAATTTATCATGGTGAGCCTGTGACGTCTCTCGCGTTCTTCTTCTAACATAACTCCTAAGTTCTTTGACGGCCACGATTAATGGCAAAACTTTTCCAACCCAATACCAAGAAGAGAAACGGATCGAATATGCAAATGAGATATACTTTAAAAGGATAGAAAGTTTGGTGAGATATCACGGCAAGCCTAGAGATAACTTAGTGCGGAATTGTTTGGGATAAAGGTTAGACGTCCTACAGCTTTGGAAGAAGGATACGCTCATTGCCTTAAATTATAATAAGGATTAAGAAAGCATGAGTCTTCTCATCTAAAATTAACATAATAGGAATTTCTTCAACCTAGGAAGGAAGGTGACTCTATAAAAGGTAATATTTTGTATAGGAAGTTAAATTAGACAGTTAAATTAATATAATTAAGATAAATGTTCTAGTTGCGCGATCTGACTTGAATATAAGGTTTAATTGTTGGCTTATTCTCACTTTAAGAAAGTTGTTTATTTAGAATTAAGTAATTTAAGTTATTCTTAATAAAAGTTGTGTTAAGAATTACATAATGTCTCATCATTTAGATAATCCCACACCTCTAGCTTACGCGAATCACCCCAGACATAGTCATCACAGGATGGCTATGTCTCAAGCCTGATAACTCAAAATGTTATAAATGTATTTCTATAAAACTTTCTAAAACTGACATTTATATTATCTTTTAGAGAATGTACTAAAATATTTCTTATTGTGTGAGTATTTTTTTGAGATATGGACTGTTATTTAAATAATGGTCCATAAAGAATGTCGCATTTCTTATAATATTTGCTCCATCAGCTCTAAAATTTTTAAATTTTAACAAAACATTAAAATTTTAGTAGATTTTCTAGATAAATGCATCTATAATTTGTTTTAGTAATACTTTTAATGATACAAGTTTATTACTTTTCTCTCTAATTGCTTTCAAATTTTTCTAAAATATTGCTGAAATTTCACTTATTACTGTAATTTTGTAAAATTTAGATATTTTTTTTTAAAAAAAATATTGTGCTAGTTAAGTATTAGTATTTATCGGTGTTGATTCCTAAAAAAAAGCCTTTATACTGTTTTAGCATACTATTTTTTAAAAAATACTCCAAACGTGTTCGGATATCTTAAAAAAAATTCGTGTTAAAGGATATTGCAAAAAAAAAAATAATAAATTATAAAAAAAATAAATACATAAAAAGAAAAAAAAACCATATCAAGAAAATTCAGTTTATTAGAGTTTGTTTTTCATATTTACATAAATAAGTATAAACGCATGTAATTAATACAAATCAATGAAACAAAAACATTCATTTAATACAAATTTTTCAAATATTTTGAAAAAACAAAAACATTTATTGGGTTTTTGAAAAATAATCTGATATTTTTCTTCGCATTGTTTTTTTAGTATCAAATTATCAACAGATTATTCAATATCGTCCATTTTGTTATTCATTTCACTATTGGAATGTGCGTCTAAATAACTACGTATACTTATCATGACTTGCCTCCTTTAAGATGACATGGGAACAGGAGCTGCACTATTCATTTCATTTTCATCGTCGGATCAATCCACAATGAAATGATATTCTTTATCTTTGATATTCCTTGCGTATTATCTGCATCAATGATATTTTTTGAACTCTTTGAACAAACTCCAAAATGTTTTTGTCTGCCATAATTGGGGCTGTACTTACATTTTCATTATCTATTGCAATGAATTCTCCGGAAAATACAGAAGGGCATTCGAATCCTGCTGGTATTTTCTTGTTCTTTCCTAGAAGGGAAATCTTTTCGTGTTATGCGATTTTCGTTTCGTGTTAAGAGAAAAAGATGCATGAAAATACATAGTATTGTCTCTTGCATTGAAAAATACATAGTATTATTTCTTGTCAACTGATATTTCGTCTTAAACGTTTTTGCGTAAAACGTAATTCCCTTTATTTTTTAAAATTATAATGTACTTCCATCCCTCAAATGTATGTTTTAGATACATATAGTAAAATGAATAGTTTAAAAGATGCTGTTAAGCTTTCTTATTCAATGAAATATAATAATGTTTGTTTTTTAAAAAATAATGCTTATATATATTTTCACACTTACTATGACATTAAATAAACAGTCATAAAAAAAAAAAGATATCTGCTTTGGCAGATACCTCAAAATGAGTACTTACAATAGGTTGCAATAACAACATGGATTGCATTTTTATAATTTTATGTACAATTTTTATAGCTTTTTTTAAATGAAAATAATAAATATCCGGCCTGTTTGAGTTGCGATCTGTTAATCGGAATGAAACTGAGTTGTCTTTTGAAGAGGCCCTGAATAAAATCCAGAAAAATGCTTTCCAAACAGTTATTTACAATTAAAAAAAAGAAATGGTATATTAGTTTTGCATATAAATTCCTGTAATTAAGCTTTTTTCATCAGCAAACACTATTTTTTGGTATCAAGTTTTATTGATAAAACAACATCCTTTTAATTTAGTTTCCAAAAATATTATTAATACAAAATTTTGACCGAATTTCAAACTAAAAAAAGAAATTACATACCAGTGCTACTTATTATTGAAATTTCAATCCCATTATGCCATAAATAAATGCATAAATTTAATGAATTCCTTGAAAGTAATGTATTTTCAAACATTTGTATGTATATATATATATATATAAAGAGTGGCCAGAGTGAAAGTTTCTTTTAAAATAAGAAGATTTTTTTTATAAATATTATTTCTAACTTACACACACACACTTTGAGCCGATGTCACGTGACCACTATGAAGAATTGTTTAAAATATTTGCTTACAATTCGTCTCAAAAACTGGAACTAAAATATAGGAATAAAATTTTTCTTTCAAAGTTAGTAAAACTAAGCTAAATAAAAAAATTATAACTAAAATAAAATGATTTAATGATTAATAAACTATTTATTTTATTAAAAAACAAAACGAACTCGTTTTAAAACATAGATTTTTTTAGTAAAAATGAGCAATTAAAATGAAATAAACTAAATCCTCGCATTTATGCCACTCAAATAAATAGTTACTGAAAAAAAAGTTTTATGTATGGTAAATGTAACGGCTCACGCGTCCTTTCTCTAACGTAACCTCTGTGTTCTTTGACGGCCAAGATTAATGGCAAATCTTTTCCAACCCAAATCCAAGAAGTGAAACGAAGGTATAGATGCAAATAAGATAGTCTTTAAAACGACAGAAGTTTTAGTAAGCTTGATGGCAATTTAGAGAAAGTTCAGTTTGAAAAAGGTAGAAGTGTAAATGGGCGGCCTACCCAAGAATCAAGGATATCTAGCAATACTACAAGGTGCATACTATTGCACACGAGCTCAACAGCCGATCTGAAAGCGTTTGAACCGGTGCTTGGAATTCAAGTTAGGAAGATTATTTTCCGAATTCGAAATATTATTAGGATTGAGAGTAGGCGGATAATATAATTATTTAGATAAGTGATCCAATTGCGCGATCTGTGTTAACTACGGCTACGTGTTTTGGTTTATTATCACTTAATATAAGTTTGTTCAATATATAAGTACTTTAAGTTAAACTCTTAATAAAAGTCATATTAAGAATTCTAAAATGTCTCTTCATTTTGAGAATCCCACACCTCTAACTTACGCTGACCCACAACGATATGGTCGACAAAGATCGACCATATCACAAATGTTTAATTTTCAATAAATTATTTCATAGTAAAAAGTGATAAATCAGATACTATACCTGCTTAAATGTTCTATACCTTTTCATATGGTTGAATATATGTATTAGTACCTAAATTTCAAAGCATGGAATAACTAACAATGATTTTCTACGATACAATTCTTGACAAAATATACTTACCTACAGCACATAAATTTAAAGAAAAACAAAAAGATGCAATGCACAATCATAGATTTGCCTATAAACGTACAAAAAACAATCCCCCCCCCCCCCTCCAGCTCTTTTTCAGCTCGAAATAAGAAGGGAAAAAACAATACAATAATATTTTCATCCGAGAAAGTTCCATCCCACATTATGCTCCCATCCTCTCCATAAAACTCGTAGAAAGAAGAAGAAAAAAAAAAGGTAAAAAGTTTGAGCAAACGAAAACTTCTTCAACACCAGTGACAAAGTTGCATATTTCACGGTGACTTCCCCATACATCAGCGCATCCCCAACGTAAAAGAAAAAAACACATAACCTTTTGTCAAAAGTCGCATCCTCTCCATAAACATCAGAAATCTTAAATCGTTCGAAAAAGGCACGGGGCAATGATGCCGAAAATTATTTCTCTCGCCCCTTTCTTTCTTCATTTCAGTTCGGGGTCGTTTCCGAGGATATTGAAAAGATTCCCTAGCGGACAACCTGGAAGATCCTGATTGATCTTTTCGTATCTTTCGGATCAGTGGGACAATCGTGGAGAATGGCTCCACTATTATTTCCTTTGTGGGACCTTCTCTTTCTCTTATGGAGATTCCCCATTTTATTTGGAGCAGTCGCTGGATCGTGAATATTAGATTCCTCTTCACTCCATTTTGGGAGCTCTTCACAGTAGAGGGCGTTAATGGCAATACAGGAGGAGGTGAGACGTTTCGTTACAACCAAGATGTAGGATGCCGAAGAGAATATTTAGTACTAAATATTTCATGCGTTTTATTTTTCTCAAATCCTACTATCAGCTCACACGCTCTCTCTCTCTCTATATATATATTTATTTATTTATCTTGGTGGAATTTTCAATCGTTAATAAAATACATTTTAAAGAGCTCCTTTGAGCTGAAATTTTATATACATGATTATTTTGGATGACAATACAATAATTTAATTATAATTAATAAAAATTAATTGAATTAAACTAATTATTTAAAGAATTACAAATACACACAGCCATGTTAGCATCATTTTTGGCGACGTGTCAAAACTTGAAGGTTTTTTTTCTCTCATTTTAAAGCACTCATTTGAGCTGCAATTTTCTATACACTATTGTTTGGGGTAAAAATACGATAACTTAATTATAATGAATTAAAATTAATTGACTTAAACCAATTATTTAAAGAATTACAGATATAGCCTCGTTGGTTTCATGTTTAGCGAATTGTGTCAAAGCTTGAAAAGGTTTTTTTCCCACGTTTTAAAGCATTTAGTTGTATTGAAATTTTATATACACGATTGTTTTGGATGACAATACAATACTTTAATGATAAAGAATAAAAATGAATTACCACTTAATGTTGTGATTCTGTCATATGTATATACATATATATAGTGTAATTGTAACTATTTAATAAAAAGTAGCTAAAATAAAATTTTTCTTTGTTGATCTAAGTAGGAATTGACTTATTTTTTTTTTTTTTATATTACTTGTTAGTTGTCAAGATGCAAGTAGTACCGCACTTTTTTTTAAACACATCAGTACGTATCTCCTGAACTAAAGCGTGTTAAGAACTGTGAACTAGTGTCACGTGACTTTTTCAACATGTTGTTTTATTATTTATTTTAAGTAAAATCGTTTGGCAGAGAGCATAGTTAAATTTTGTGATCTCGAAAAATGTTTAATTGGTTGTTCGATTGTAAAAAAGAACTCTTTGCAGAGATATGATATTTTAAAAACATTATTCTAGCGCCATGTAAATGCTTATTTTGTCGATTATATTCTTAGAAATTGTATAAGTGAATCCAAAGTCGATTTAAAAATTGGTTGGTTGAAATTTAAAAATAAATGTAAGCAATTTATACTGATTCATCAGTATTTTTTTATTTATATATTTCCTTTAAGAATATGTTATCAAAATTATTTAATCAAAAATGGAACAATGCAAGATATGTAGCGATGGAAGCTTTATATATTGATGCTATTTGTTAATATTACCGTTTTCTGAAGATATCAATTGGTGCTGTCATTGAATTATGTTAGTTTAAAGAGTTTCTAAGCTGAAAAAGAAAATCTTTTTAGTTTAATTCGAGTTACCTTACATAGAATTAAGCAATGGACACATAGAATTGCAATAGGCAACTTCACAATTTTTGAGAACATCAGTAGATTTTATATTGATCATTCACTGTTTAAGGAGTTACTAATATGCGAAAATTAATAATTTTAAAATAAAAACTCTATTTTACTTAGAAGTAACATTTTCCTTCTTTAAATAATATATATATATTTTAAAAAACTTATTGTTAAAAAGTAGAACAATGCAACAAATATATAAATGTACATGGATTGTTTAATATTTTTTATTTTTCAAAATGTTGGAGAATTCCTAGTATTCTGAAAAAATATTTCAGTCAATAATTTAATCGTTCTCGGTTCAAAGAGCCGCTTAAGTGAGAAATAAATTCATTTTAATGTATACTTTGAGTTTTTAAACGGAAGCAATATCTTTCGTCTCTAAATACACACATTTTTTAACGAATGTAATAAAAATTATTTTTTAAAAAAATCAAAGTAAAGCATAACTGTATGCATATTAGTCCAAAGTCAGGTAACTCCTTAAATTAGCTGCAAACGGTCCAATACTTTATTTCCAAATCCCTACGAAATAAAGAAGTAAACAATTTAATTTAAACAGTACGTTTTGAAGGATATACGAATTGCATACGTACTTGGCTGAAGAGATAGTCGACCAAGAAGAAAAAGGAAAATAAATGCAAGTTGCTCTCATTTAAAAATTCATGATTTAATAAAACTCTTAGATTTAAAAGTTAGGGTTAACCCAATTTAAATCGAAGTCAGAAGCTCGAGTGGAAGTGCAATTTTATCTCCTGTTCTTAACGTCCTAATCTGTTCGAGTGATTATATTGCGAGTCTTTTATGTAAAACTAAAAGATGCTGTTTCAACTATTTGCCTAAGCTAATTTTGGGGAATAGAATAGAATAGAATTTCACCATATGTAGAGTTTTTAAATTCTTTTTTCTTTTTCTCATCAAAGTACAGTGATGTTTATTTAGTATGTCAAATAATTCGGTATGCTATGAATGTTTTATAGCATCAGAGTATTATGAGCCAAATATACTATATCCAACAGTTGGCACTGCTAATATTGTATATTAACTATAATTTTGAATATATAGGTTGACTACAAACGATGGACCCGATTTAAAAAAAAATCCTATTATCAAGAAACTATTAAACATATTACAATAAGTGATACATGAATATGAAGAGAAATATACCAAGTCTTTTTACAGTTAAAAACATTCACTGACGCTCTTGATACACGACATACGTCCAATAGTAATACAGTCTGTTCCATACATTTTGTAACATTACTTTATCAATGATTCATAACGCTGCCTAAATGCTTACTTGTTGTCCTGTGTTATTGGTTGTGTCAATTGCAAATAAAACGGCTGAAACTTTAATTTTTTTCGTAAAATTCCCTTTTATGGGGCATTCTAAATTCACAGGTGGCAACTCTCGTACACTTCCTTGAACTTCGAATAAAAATCTGTCTCACCCTCTCCACTGCTTCTTCCAAGACACTTGGGTGGCAGTAAAATATGTTTAACGCGAAAACACGTTACACAAAAAAAATATTGGTTAACACGAAATAATACAACCGTCCGATAAACTAATAAGTATTTTTATGCACTTTTTTCTCTTAATACGAAACGAAGATCGCTTAGCACGAAAAGATATCTCTTCTAGGGAATGAATGTTTCTGTATGATTGGACTGTTCTACCGTGTCATCGGAAGAATTCGTTGCAGTAGATTATGATAATATATGTACAGCCTCACACTTATTGCAGGCAAATATATTTCGGAGTATGTTCAAAGCTCAAAAAATATCACTGATGCAGATTCCGATGCCAAAAACGAAATGAATAATGCAGCTCCGGTTCCCACGTCATCAGAATGAGGAACGTCATGAAAAGTATGCGCATTTATTTAGACGCACATTTCAATGGTGTAATGAATAACAAAATGGACGACATTGAACAAATTGTTAACAATTTGATGTGCTAACAAAGTCAATATAAAGAAAAATGTCGGATTAGTTTCCCAAAATTTAATAATTGTTTTATTTTTCAAAAAATTTGAGCATTTTGTATTAAATTTCAGTAAGTTCTTGCGAATATTTTTGATTCATTGATTTTTATTAAATGCATGCATATATATAAATTGTACTCTAATAAACTTAATTTTGTTGCATATATATATACATATATGTATGTATGCATGCAAGTATGTATGTACACTGTTGTTTGTATAAAAAATGCAACACCATGAAGGAATCATCAGAATTAAATGAACTTTGCAGTAAATATTAATTGTAGGATGTTACGTAAAATAGAAAAGCTTCAGAGCCATCGTGCACGCGTAGCGTGCGTAGTGCCCTCCGAACTGATGTTGAAAGCATATAAATAGAGGGCTGTAGCGGGACGTTGAAAATAGTTAATGATTATTTTTTAGAGGTGAACGTTTAGTGAGACCTAAGTATGCCTCCACCACGAAATAAGGAGAAATTTGAACAACTTACGGAGTTTGAACGGGAGAGGATTATCAGCCTTCGAGAAGAACTTTTCCTTTTGCGCAATAGGAACTCGTGTGCAGCGGAACAGTTCCACAGTGATGCTAGTTTGGAAGCAGTGGACCGACGAGCACAAAACAACTCGAAAAAGTGGCAGCGAATGGCGGAAGGTGACGTCAGCTCGCAACGATCGACACCTGCTCCGCATGGCAATGAATGACCATACAGCTTACTCCAGGCAGTGGCCAGCACGTTGGTCTATTGCTACAGGTGTAGTAATGTCGGCTTCGTCAATTCGTTGACTTCTGCTGCACCGTGGATTGTGTGCAAGGGTGCCTTTATACAGGCAAACCATCGACGGCTGCGTCTGCAATGATCTCATGAGTGAAGATCCTGGCAAGCTGATTGGCACCAAGTTGTCTTTTCAGATGAATCATGCTTCAATTTGTGGGACCATGATGGCCGCATTCGCGTTAGACGAAATGCGGGTGAACGCTGCCTTCCAGAGTGCGTTATGGAACGACATAGTGGCCTAACACATGAAGTTATGGTTTGGTGTATGATTTCGTATCATGGACAATCCAATTTGCTACGAATTGAGGGCAGTCTCTATAGCAACAGGTACATCCATGAAGTGCTACAGCCCGAAGTCGTACCCTTCCTTCAAGCCATCCCTGGAGCTATTTTTCAGCAGGATAATGCACGCCCACATGTTGCGAAGACTGTTTGAGACTTCTGTTCAGTCCAACACATGCAACTTCTTCCTTGGTCTACTTATTCGCAGGATGTGTCACATATTGAGCACGTGTGGGGTTTGGTTGGTCGGTGTCTCGCTCGTGATTCGCATCCTGCAGCTTCAAAAGACGAACTTTCTCTGCGCATACAAGCAATATGAAATTCTCTTCCATAAACAGACGTTCAAAATCTGTTTGATTACATGCCACGACGTATAGCATCACTTATTGCAGCGAGTAGTGGCTACATCAAATACTGATTTTGGACACTTAATATTGTTTTTGTTTTTTTTGCTTTGAAAATTTCGTGATTTATTTGTATTAATACAAGTCGTTTGTGCAATAAATTTCATTTAATTCTGATGATTCCTTCATGATGTTACATTTTTTTACAAACAGCAGTTCATATGTATGTATGTATGTATGTATATGTATGTATGTATTTGCAATATCGTTTAACGTGATAAAGTATTTTATTCCCCTTACTTTCGTGTTAAACGATTTTCACTGGAAATATTTTTTTTAGTTTTGAGAATGAATTTTAGGACCATTTCGATAATTTAATTGCATGTGTTGAAATTTTACAAGAATTTTTTAGAACTAGTTTATAAAATTTAACGCAAAAGTATGCCTATAAAAACTTCCACTGTTTTCTACTACGTATTTTATTCCATATGAACATAGCAATATACCGTTGAGGAGTGGAAGTAATTGGGAATCCTGTCAGACTAATATTATCAATGTAAGTTAAGACTGTGTTTTCAAAACCTTTCATTGAATTTTGCGTTTACGGCGATATTTTTTATGACTGAAAATAAGCTTTAATGTGTTCCTGCATCTACCTGCAGATGTACGTTAAATCAATTTTAGCTCAAAATCCTCATGTTGGAGTAGTGTGAAAGTAAAGAGAGGTTTGCTAGCTCGAATGTCGTCTTCGTCACTTGACCGTGGTAAAAAATTACAAGGTCCTTATTAAAGCCCTCTTATTGCTTTAAAGTGTGTCGTTAATAAAGCATTAAATCACTGCAGCTACTTTTATTTAACGGTTTAGTTGAATTCATAGCCGATAATGTTGACTCAATTTAATGTTACAAAGATAATAACTTGAGTGTTGTTCTTCTCGCTTAATAAGGATTACAGAAGCCGAAGGCACGGTAGTGAGCTTATGATGGGTGTTTCCATTAGAATCGTAGGTTTGAATCTTTGTGATAATAAAGACTTTCCCACAGTAGAGGGACTAATGTACGTTAAATCTGTAGAGGCACACGATCCTCACTGATGTATTGACGTGGAAAGCTGAAAGATTGGAGAGTGGAGTACCATCTCGGATGTCGTATTCGTCACTAAACCCTGGATCAAAATTATGAAGTTCATCGCCAGCATCTCTTGTAATACTCAAAATTCTGAGTTTTGGAAACAATTAATCCTAGGGAATGATGTAATGAAGTGATCCCATGTTTACTTCATTCCTGGGTATCGAGAGAGATCACATAGCTTTTGTAAAATATTTTTTTATTTTATTTACAAATAGTTAACGCTGAATTTACACGCATTCTTTGGGATCCTTAAGATATATCTTTTGCACATCATGTTCTGAGTACCACTGTTGGGATCATTATTAGAAGTCTTCAACTGGATATCGTATTGTACGCACTCCCCCAAATTCGTTAAGTTATATTTCTAGTAAGTCTCTCACAACTTTAGATGAGCTTCTAATTATCTCGGAACTTGCCCTTATTAGTTTTTCGCTGCCCACATCCCTTCTCTGGGAATAAAATCAAGTTTCGATCACCGCTGCCAAGCAACCTATCTCAGGTTTTCTATCGCTGGTATCACCAAAGTCCCCAGCCACATACCGATCCGTCTCTTTAAACCCTCTGGAAAGGTCTCTTTCATGCCTCAATAACTTCTGAATAGAAGGAACACGGATCTGCACCCGGCACCCTTTCCCTAGGTCCCAAGCACCATTAGTTCTTCCGGGACAAAAGCTTGTATAGACTCTCATTATCTTGTCATCACACGTCGAAAACCATATGGAGTGTCTATAAATAGGTCTGCTACTTGGACATTAAGAACTTGGCATTTCTTCTTTACAACAACCGATACTCTCTTCCATGCTAGTGTGTCACGGCCCCATTTGAGAAGGAAAGAAATAATGGATGGCCGTTAAAACAGGTGCGTCTCTTCCAGAGTTTGCTGTGAAGAGAAAGCCATTTAGGGAATCCATTCGCCTCTGGGTATCAGAAAAGAAAAAGAGGGGCAACAACCGATAGTTCAAGAAGCAAATCTACAGCTTTTTTGCCTCAGGGCTTGAGAGAAGAACCCATATAATTCACTTTGAAAAAACAAACAAATGATAATTCGGTTCTCCTCTGGAAGTCAAAATTGAAAAGATTGGCAACAAACGTCCATTTATGAGCTGACGCTACAATAGGCTACAAACAGAAAGAAATTTTCACTAACAACTCTTGTGTATGCGTTAAATTGAACCAACATGCTTAATTGAATGATGTGGAATTTAAATTGCTTTCGTAGATTACGCAGTGAAGAGATGCAGAAAACTGTAGATGAGTGTTTCTCAAACTCTCAATACTTGTGACCCAATATTCAATCACAACTTTCATAGCACTCCCTCCATAAAATAACAATGTATTGAATTCAATTATACCATAGATTGATGCTTTAACTTCTTACGTACCACCAGTGTATATAAACATTTTTCTCAGCCAAAACGCTAATTGCCCCGGACGTATATATACGCCTTTCCAAAGTACGATCTTTTCTGCGCACTTCTAGCCATAAAATTATTCCAAAGACTTTGGAATGCAATAAAAGGACCTTCACAGTGCTTGCGAAGGATTTACTAATTTCAGAGAAAGTTTTACTTTTTTATTCCTTTTCTTCCCCCCCCCCCCCCCCACCTAATACAACCCATACACACGACTACTTGGTAGCATTATGTAGTGAGTCGCGTAACTTTTAAACGGCAGTTTTCAGGGATTAATTATAAACCGTACAAATTGTCAATATAAGGGTTAATTTTTTAATATAATTTTATAAAAAACCCTTGGGGTGACTGATAATTATTAAACTCGTTCTTAATTTAGGATTGTTAAATTAATTATAAAATACATTGTACAGTACTGATACATTTATAAGTGTATTATACCTGTGTACAAGTGTATTTTATTTTTGATTATGTTAGGATGTATTTTGTTTGTTTTCTTTCAGGAAATAAGTAATTTTTCAAATAATCTTTTGTTTTCGACTTTTCAATATGCTCGCACCTTTGCAGAATTATCATGCCCCCTAGGAGGGCACCCCCCACAGTTTGAGAAACGCTGCTGTAGATTAAATTTTCAAAAACTTTGTTTATAACTACTGGAAAACAAACAAAACATAAACAAGAGTATTTAGTTTTAGCAGGTGGGAATAAATGTTAAATTTGAATGAATGTAATTGAGTTTGAATAAAAATGTAACACATAAATAAATAAGAGTGTTAAGTAATTTTTTCAAATTTGGAAGTACAATTATTTTAACCATTATAATCGTTCTAAATGTTTCAAAAATCCCTTTTACTTTTCACTTTTAAGAGAAGAAAAGCACAAATTTTCGTACAAATAAATCCTTAAGAACCCACAACGCATTAATTGTAACATAGTGTATATTTTTCCAATATATTCGCGACGGGTTTTAATAACTCCTCATTTTTTATTCAAAAGATTCTTTTAAATTTATATCTTTAAAGAGACATGACTGCCTTCAGAGATTCAACTGTAATCATGCCTCTGCGTCTTTTCAATTTTAAGCGACAGATGAATTATTAAAAACCGAAAACGCCTTCAAAAACCGAAGCCATAACTAATGGAATAGTTTATCACGCGGACAGTCGGAGAGGTACCCCGGGGGGGTTTTTTTTTTTAAAAAAAGGGGGAAGGGGGGGGGGTTTTCCCCGGGGGGGGGTTTTTTTTTTAAAAAAAGGGGGGGAAAAAAAAATTTTTTTTTTTTTTTTTTAACCGGGGGGGGGAAAGGGGGAAAAAAAAAGGGGGGGGAAAAAAAAAAAAATTTCCCAAAAAAAATTTTAAAAAAATTTTTTTTTTTTTTTCCCCTTTTTTTTCCTTTTTTTTTTTTTTTTTTAAAAAAAAATTTTTAAAAAAAATTTTTTAAAAAAAAGGAAAAAGGGGGGGAAAAAAAGAAAAAAAAGGGTTTTAAAAAAATTTTTTTTTTGGGGTTTTTTTTTTTTTCCTTTTTAAAAAAAACCCCCCTTTTTTTAAAAATTTTTTGGGGGAAAAAAAAATTTTTCCCCCCCCCCAAAAATTGGGGGTTTAAAAAAGGGGAAAACCCCAAAAAACTTTAAAAAAAAGGGGGGGTTTTAAAAAAAATTTTAAAATTTTGGGGAAAAAAAACCCTTTTTAAAAAAAATTTTGAATTTAAAAGGGGGAAAAAAAGGGGTTTTTTTCCCCCCGGGGGGGGGGAAAAAAAAAAAAAAATTTTTTTTAAATTTGTTTTTTTTTTAAAATTTAAAAATTTTTTTTTTTTTTTTAAAAAAAAAAATTTTTAAAAAAAAAAAAAAAAACCCTTAAATTAATTTTTAAAAATTTTAAAAAAAATTTAATTTAAAACCAAAATTTTTTTTTTCCCAATTTTGGGGAAATTTTTTTTCCCCTTTTTTTAAAAAAAAAAAAAGGGGGGAAAAAAACCCAAAAAAAAAAAAAAATTTAAAAAAAAAAAAATTTTTTTTTTTTAAAAAATTTTTTAAATTTTTGGGTTTTTTTTGGTTTTTAAAAAAATTTTTTTTGGAAAAATTTATTTAAAAGAATTTTTTTCCCCAAAATTTCCAAAAAAAATTTTTTTTTAAAAAAAATTTTTTTTTTGGGTTTTTTTAAAAAATGGAAAAGGGGTTTAAAAATTTTTTTTTAAATTTTTTTTTTAAAAAAAATTTTAAAAAAAAAATTTTCCCAAAAAAAAAAAAAAAAATAAATTTTAATTTTTTAAAAAAATTTTTTTTTCAAAATTTTTTTTTTTTTAAAAAATTTTAAAAAAAAAACATTTTTTTTCCCCCCTTTTTTAAAAAAATTTTCAAAACCCTTTAAAAAAAAAAAAAAAAAAAGGAAAAAAAGAATAGAAAAAAAAATATTTGGGGCTTTAATAGAAATAAAACTATCGTCATTGGAGTCTGGCGTTTTACTTAACAGCAAATTATAAAAAATTTTTTTGTTCGGCAAAATATTTTGAAATTGGGTTTTTCCCCCTAATTGGGCATATGGAATTTTGGAAAAAATTTTTAAAAAAAATATACTCTGCTTGTACACGGATTGGGTTTTATTGGGAAATATATGATATCTGGATGATTTCAGTCTTTTTCTTTAAAATTTTTGAAAGCGAAATATTTGAAAGCAGGGGGGGTTAGAAAGGGCCCCCTGTTCAGCTAGTCATACAAAAATTGCTCCCTTGGAACGATACGTTTCGCGATGACCAGTGTTTTTTACAAATAAAATATATCTTCAGTACTCTACATCTTTACAGATATTTTTAATAAGTACATGAATAACGATTTGTTAAATATCATTCCCGCTATTCATCACATAACATTGAGTTATTAATTTGTCAAAAACCCCGCCCGTGCATGTGTTAAAGCCCAAAGGAAAAAGATATTTTTTAAACCCAAATTTTTATTCAATTTACTACTAGCTCACACTCTTTATATATTTATATATTTATCTTCGTGGAATTTTTAATCGTTAATAAAATACATTTTAAGGCGCTCATTTATGAGCTGAAATTTTCTATACACTATTGTTTTGGATAAAAATACGATAATTTAATTATAATTAATTAAAATTAATTGATTGAAACTAATTAATTAAAGAATTACAGATACAGTCACGTTGGTTTCATTTTTAGTGTCTTGGGTCAAAACTTTAAAAGATTTTTTTCTCACTTTTTAAAGCATTCAGTTGAACTGAAATTTTAGAGACGATTGTTTTGGATGACAATACGATACTTTAATGATAATTAATAAAAATTAATTACCACTTAATCTTGTGATTCTGTCATATGTATATACATATTTATATTAATTGTAACTATTTAATAAAAAGTAGCTAAAATAAATTTTTTCTTTGTTGATCTAAGTAGGAATTGACTTGTTTTTTTTTAAATTGCTTGTTATGTCTATAAAATCACAGTATATATTCGACCTATGCTATGGCAGCTGTCAGACTAACTACTAACTTTAACATTTACAAAAATTAATCTATAATTATTATCTTAAAGATCAATTTGCAGTAATTCTTATCTTCCTAAATTGACACGTCTGTACTTTTTTCTTGAAATCCAGTATAGTTTCAACTATTTTATCACTAACACTTCAGCTTCCGCATGACAACAATCGCCAACGTTTTTTTAACTTCCCTCTTCGCTTGACTTTAAATAACAGATATCATTAACGTAAATCACGATTTATTTACAGAAAACGGCTTCTTACGATTAAGAGGAATTTTTCCCTAGAAGATTAATAAGAATCACGAATAGAATACCTTACGTATTTAATTATTAAATATGAAGGAAAGGTAAATTCAGAAAACTGCAAACGTATTTTTCGGGATATATTTACATTTTCTCATACTTTTACATACTAAAATCTTCACCTGAATTCTAAATAATAAAGAAATAGTGAGTAAAATTTTAAACATATTATACGGACATCTAAGGCGTGTATTTTACATACAAAAATTTTCAACCATTGTTAAAGAATTTTGCAGATGTCGCAATTTTCTTTTGGATGAAGAACACACAAGAAAGCCGCGGATATATGAGTGCCATGCTAATGGAGGATAATCGCTGTTCCTACCAAATAATACAGAAGGGACTTAACATAGTTTCCACATCCAAGCACAAAATTATTCAAGAAGAATTAGGGGAGACCTGGGCAAGATGACGATGTTAACAGTTTTTGTTGTTTATTAATTTATTTTTAAGGTTAAAAAAAATTATTTTTACATGAAGTGTTAGAGTAGTCCTTTGTAGTATTAAATACATTATCATTTAATTTTTCAAATAAAAAAAACAAAGGATAATTTTATTTTTCCATAACCTTAACAAATTGTCATCTTGCCCCAGTACTGGGGCAAGATGACAACACTAAGAAAGGTTGAACAGATTTTATCTTTTGAATATGTTACATAGTTTATAACAAATTATAACTGGGTTTTTTTTACATCTTACAAAGTACCAAACTAAGCATAATCCATTGTAACGTAATGTTGAAGTGTTTAGTTGTGCAGCTAACAATAGTCACAAATAAAAATGTTATTTTCATAGTTGGAACTTTCCTCATGCCACTACTCTTGGCATTTAAAGCACTGGATCCATTCTTCTGTTGGAGGGTCACAATATTCCTCTTTACAAGCAGGACATCTTACTACACCATCTCTTGAAGTTGATGCAATTGGACTGTTTGGCCTGGATTTTATAGATATAGGCCTACAGGAACTTAGTTTGAATATTTCACTCCCTTTTTAGATTCACAGGCTTCTCTTCTCTGTTTTTTTTAAAGTTCCCTGTTCTTCCTTCTGCTTTTCCCTTTGTTCTAAGATTTCTTTGATGGATGTGCTTGTAACAATGCTTGAGCTCACTTTTTTGCTTTTTATTTTTTCCCCCTCACATTGTGTTGCTTTAGGCAATGGTTTGAAATAAAAAAAAAACACTAACAGGGTTCTTTAGTGCATCGTAATCAGCATTTGCCATATGTTCTGGTTCTTCTGGAGGATTTATATTTTGGTTTTCTACGACCAGGGTCTGAGGATTAGCACTATTATTCTCAATTTCATCGCCAACAACATCATGATCAGTAGCTTTTGAAGCAGCAAAGTCATGTTCGCTAAACACAAGAGGATAATGAGTCTCAATCCCACATTTTTTAAACACTGTAACGGCATTTCCAACTGTAGCTGACTTCTCTGAAGTAAGCAGTGCTCAAACATTCACCAATATTTTGTCTATGATAGTTTGTCCTGGATAAGTGACCATAAAGTTGTTAGCGGATGGCAAAAATGTCTTCCTCTGGTCACCCCCTTTCGAACGACACATTCCCCGATCCAATGCGCCCCTTAGCCCTAGAAGAGATAGAAGCGCAAGGTCAGCGTACAAAAACACATACAAACAAGTGTTACAGGATTTAATAGAACAGACAACACAATTAGTTTAATAAATTCCGAAACACGGGGCAAGATGACGAGTTCGTCATCTTGCCCCGGATTGCCAATTTAAAAATATTATTTTCCATTTCCATGAAGGAAGTCAATTAATTGATATTTATTCATGGTATATTTAGTATTTAAACTAAGTTACTCACAAATATGAAAGATAAATAATATATTATGCCTGTATCTGTAGCAGAGCTTATTTACACATGCATAAAAGTTATATCGGGGCAGCGATAAATACTCAAAGCATCACAACACAAAAATGACGATTTAATCTTCTCTATACTATTTTTTAACTAATGGCCAACAAGAGAGCCAGTAGTGTTCGGTTGATCTTACTATCTAGCGGAAAGCGGAAAAATTAAGACATTCGTCATCTTGCCCCGGTCTCCCCTACATATTAAAAAGTAATTTGCCGTTGGGTACCCCGTAATCTAACTGAGCACCAAAAAGTGGAACTACTGTCAGAATCAGTAAAGAAACCCTTAAATTGATAAATGATGGGGCCACCGCATCATTTCTAAAATTGTAAGGGGGTGATGAAACTTACATACTTTTTTTACTTTCCAACACGTTAAGAAAGCAAAGAATAGGACTCTAAAGATGATCCCATGCCAAATATGGTAAAAAGACAACGAGCAATGAAAAAAGTAATGTATGTCGTTTTCTTCAGAAGCACGGGATAGATGAAAGCCATCAAATTGGAAGAACAGATGACGATAACAGCACACTGGTATAACACTAAATGTCTTCCAGAAATTCTCCAAGAAGGGAGTGTTAGTGAACCAATGCTTCACCATGACAATGCATCTTCCCATACAACCGGATTAACACTTGAGTTTCTTAAAAAAACAAATTAAAGTGATAGAACATCCACCTTATTCTCAGATCTAGCTATGTGTAACTTTTGGTTATTTTTTTTTACTTAAAAAAGAACTTAAGTCAAGATCACTTTCATTCACAAGAAGAGATTGATGTGGCTATAAATGCATTTTTTTTATCAGTTCCAAGAAATGAATGGTTTGAGGCATTAAATCTGTGAAAAATTTGTCTACAAAAGTGTGTTGTTGCTGGACCAATGTGGCCGTGGTAGCCGAGTGGTATAGGTATCGGATTCATGGCTTGCCTTCTCATGAGTTCAAGCCCAGTACCACACTAAAAACCCGCTGTGTAGGGCAGCGAGCACGTTAAATCTGTCGAGAGCTGAAACGCCCTCCCGTTGGTATGGTGTGGTAGTTAGGAGAGGGGGTGCCAGCTCAGATGTCGTCCACGTCACTTGACCATGGTTCAAAATTACGTGGTCCGTCGCCAAAAGCCCTCGTGTAGCAGAACAGTGCGACGTTAATATTCAAACAATCAATCAATCAATCAATCAATCAGATGCTGGATGAAACTATTTTGAACACGCTTAAAATTTTCTAAGAACAACTTTAAAAACCTAGGTTTATCTCAAAAATTTCAGAATAACCCTCGTATTAAACAGCACAGTTGCAGGAGATTATTTTTTAAATCAAAACATAAGACTTCAGATGTTTTAAGCATATAACTGTTAAGTAAGCTTAAAAGTTTTTAATTGAGTTATTCGAAAAACAATCTATAAATCTCATACACTTTTTTATTTAAAAAAAAAACTTCTTGCTAACTGAGGTTTTCCTCAAGGTTTGATATTCCTAAAATAGCATAATTTGTTTTCCTTCTTGTCTGTATGAAAAATTCATACGAAAAAGTTAATGGATTTGTTGAAAAATTCATTTTAACACGCTTTTATAAGTTTCACTTGTATGAAACGGAATCTTTGAACTCGATTTTTACCCACTTTAGAAGGTCAGATAAATTCGAAATTTTGCACATTTGTCAAGGACCGATGACAATACAATAATTTTATAATTTCGTTTCATTGTCCTGAACAGGATAATCCAGATTTGGCGACTAATTCACTATACCATTTCCAGATTTGGCAACTAATTCCAGATCCCATTTCCAAATTTGGCGAAAATGTCTTTTTTTGCGTATAGCAAAATATCTTATCATAATATAAACAACTGTCAATTATCTCTGAAAACAGAAATAAAATTTAAAAAAATACTAGTGCATGTGAAAAAAAAATTTGTTTTAAATCAAGGATGGGCAAACTTTTTCGGTCGCGGGCCAAAAATTTAAGAAAAAAAAGTGTATGTATAAATGGGGTAGTTAAAAAAACTAAAAATACATGTTTTTACTGTAGATCGAACTAAAAAAAAAATGAAAAATAAATTGTAGTTTAAAAAAACTAAAAAACACGCTTTTATGGTTAATTGAACTAAAAAGTAAAATAATAGTTCTTAATATAAAAATAAACTGATTTATGAGAAAATTAATGTTATTTTGGTAAAAGCGTGAGGTGCTTTGTATTAAATTCTTACACTAACACAGCATTTCGGAATAGAACTAGTAAGAAATTATAACAATTGATACAGAGCACCCCACGCTTTTACCTCAATGACATTAATTTTTTTCGTAAATCATTTTATTCTTATATTAAGAATTATTTTTTTACTTTTAGCTCGATACACTATAAAAGCGTGTTTTTTGAGTTTTTTAAACTACAATTTATTATATTTTTAATCAAACACAATTGTAGATAAACAGTTCCGCCAGTTTGAATTTAATTGAGAGAAATAATTAGCAACACACTAACGTACTAGTTACAAGTTACCTCGACTGTGTGCGATATGTATATCAGTCTCTTAAGGTATCCGACTACGTTCGGAACCGTGATTTTAAAAAAGCGCATAAATGGATACTTTTTATGATATTTAGTGTCACTTAGATTAGAATACAAGTATAAAATTATTTTAAGGACATTTTGACAAACAAAATTATTTAAATACAATATTTCGGCAAAAAATTAACTTAGAATAACCTTTTTTCAAAATGTACTCCTTTTGTGAAAAGTGCTTCTATTATAATAATATTTTTTTCTGTATATAGCTCAAACCTTAGTACAGAGTCTCAACTATGATTTTTAAAAATTCACATTATTTTTATAATTGCAACCCGTTGAAATAATTATCGACGATTTTTTCTTAAAATTTCTCCCCTCTGTTGTTGTAAAACAGGGATAAGCCCACTTCTAAGTTATATAATTCGAACATATCTAGTTGAGCCTCTGTACAGAGGTCTGAGCTATATACAAACAAAATATTATTATAATCGAAGCATTTTTTGCAAAAGGAGAATATTTTGAAATGGGTCATTCTATGTTCATTTTTTGTCAAAATATTGTACTTAAAATTTTATTTATTGTAATACTATTCTTAAAACAATTTTATATATATTTTTAAGCTAAGTGACACTAAATATCATAAATATTATCCATTTATACGCTTTTGCAAAATCACGGTTCCGAACGTAGTCGGATAGCATAATTTATTAAAAAATTTAGAGATGAAGCTGTGAAATTTATTTTTCTTTGATGTTTTGTTTATTAATGTCTCACTACAATGCAACTCGAGAGCCATTGGTGGTGGAACTAGTAATTTTGAACCCCACGGTGTTTTCAACATTCATAAAACCACTTAGTTACAATGGCTGTTCATTTTCATTTATAATCTCTCAGTTACAGTGGCTCTTCATTTTCATTTATATTCCCTCATTTAGAATAAAATATTATCACGGGAGATTAAGATAAACATGGTGAAGATATCCTCGGAAAGTGAATGCAGCTCAGTGTACAGCTAAGGCAATATATATGTTCCAATATTTATATTTAAGATACTTAATTCCTCCATAAATATACATCAAAGTTTTAGTTAGAACGTATTAACTGAAAATAATGAAAAATATTGTTTCTTCGAATGGTAATGGAATATGTTTGAAGGCAAGGTATTTTGTACTAAATTACATTATAATCTTTGTTTCAATTGGGCACTCCCTACTTACTTTTTGAACATGGTAGACACGTCGCAGGAAAATGACGAAATTAGGAATTTCATGAAATCCCTAAGGGATAGGATCAATTGACGGGAGATGTTAAATAACGTCTCTTCAAGGTCATTTCAATGATGAAAGTAAGTGATTTTATCAATCCCTTAACTGTTTCAGTGAAATGATGAAATGAACTAGTCAGGATTTGCATTGGCAAAATGCTGTTCACGGGGAGGAAGACACCTGGGGGTCGAGTTCTTGTACTTCCTAACCATACAAGTAATTCTGTCGATCCCCTAAATATCAACCCCATATCTTTAAACAAATGGCACCATAGGATTAACATGTGGATTTATATTTTAGTGTGTAAGCAACCAAGAGAAAAGATGTTACACATAAAAAATACCAGCCTAATTTTCTAATTATTTGTTAATTAGTTTCGAATAAATAATTGTATTTCATTAACCATTGTTTTATTACTTACTTCTACGTCTAATAAGGCACCATATTTGTTAAAAATACACTTTTAAACTCTTGACAATATTATTTCATCATTTCACTGGAACATGTTAAGGATTTGTCCGAATCCTTTACTTTTATTAGGGAAATGATCTTCAAGAGAAATCATTTTAACATCTCCCACCAATTGATCATCTCCCTTAGGGATTTGATGAAATTCTTAATTCCATTATTTTCCTGCGATAGATACATTCCTCTGACATTCGTGAAAAAAAAAATGTAGCTTTCTGCAATAAAACTGGAGGTGAATTCCATGTTACTCCGATGGCCATGTACGATGAAATAAAGAATTATGTATGATTCAAAAAACTCTAAAAACCGTATAAGTCCCGATATGCACATGAAAGATCTATTCATATGCTGTTTAATTTCAATTAAATTGCTCATGGTTACGTTCATAATTATAAGATAATTTAAAAATCGTATTAATTCAAATAAGTTTTTTATAAGAGGAAGACTTTTTAATCATGAAATCTCAAATTTGTATACAAAAAAAAGCATATAAAAATGAATTGGATGATATATGTAAAAAAAACTTACTGTAAAATCCGGCGTATAACGCGCACTTTTAACACAAACAATAAGATCGAAATTTACGGGTGCGCATTATACATAGGGTATAAAAACGACAGCTTTAAAAATAAAAAAAGAAATGAGTATAAAAAACTTAGGTTTTTACATATATCGCGAAATACTGTTTGACATACATTATCAACTTAAAGGGTCGTAGTTCTAGAAGTATCAAGAATCTGAGATAATAGTTCGAATAATTGACTTAAAAACATAGGAGAATTGCTTGCCGCCTTTCAGGTTTCTTCATAAAAAATGGTGTGCTCGTTATATGGTGAATATGTAAACCTTAAAATCAAAAAATGCAACTCAAAAGTATAGGTGCGCGTTATACGTCGGATTTAACAGTAATTGCATATCAGGTTATGTTATGGTTTGTTTATTATTCAGAAAACTTTAATCGGATATTTAAATCCTTTTCGTTTCTACTTTGCCCAACATCTTAATGCAAACTAAATGACAATAATGGAATCCTAAATTGTGGGATATGTTTATGCGCAATATATAAATTTTATAAAGCAACAATCAAAAGCACTAATTTAATAAAAAAATTATTTTAAGCATTTTTATAATACTTCGTATCTTATATATCAGGCAGATGTACAAATACGGCAGTAAAATGTTCTAAACTAAGAAAAAGCTATGTTTCATAAAGTGCCTTTATATGAAATATTACATTCGCGTGCGTCTTCGAAATATATTCTTGGAACACATTCAACAGATCATAAAAGTATTTTTGTTTCACTTAAAAGCAACCCTTATCGAGAAATCGTTATAGAGAAACAGAATGTGTTTTATGTTTTTGTTTTTTATACATATTTTTTTTCTAAATGTTTTTCAAAGAGGCATCTTTTTCAAGTTTTAACAATATAAGAAAAATCTTTAATGCATGAAAGAATTGTCGATTCTTTAGTATTTTCAAAAACATATATCTTAAATAAATGTTGAAAACAAAGAGAAAAACAATGTTTTCTCAATAAAGATAATCTCACTTTATAAGGCTGAAAAAATTGGATGGTACATAAACTAGTTGATGAATTCCTTTTAAAAATTTTTTGTTTTAGCATTTGTGTACCTTTAAAAATAAATTTATTACACTTTTCCTTTTCAGTAAATATATAAAACGGGCAATCTTGCATGTTAGGTAAACGCTCCATAAAACGAAATTTATTATTTTAAATAATTATATTAGGTAACTTCAGACCTTTTAATTTAATTTTTCTTTTCGAAAATATTCCAACAAATTGACGACTCGAGTAAAAAAAAATATATCACACATCCTATTTTGTGTGTCTTTAAAACTTGAGTAACCAGAATAGAAACATATTCTAAGATATAAATAAAATTTAGATGTATAAAAGAATTTTTTAAAAAAAATGGGTATTAGGAAATTTTTATATTTTCTTAAGAAATTCTAATTATGTTTCTTTTCGACTTAGTTCTTAAAATTTTAAATCGAGAGTTTTTAATGTAAATATCAAAACTTTAGTATCTTGATTACAAAGAAGAAAAGATGAAAGTAGAGCGACACACTAATGTATTCTTAAGAATTTAACAAAAAGTTTCTTTTTAAAAATAGCGTGCTAAACTTTAAGAGGAAACGAAAACCTCTATACCGAAAGTGTTAAATTGGCTGTTTTCGATGTACCTTTTCTCAAAATCTGTTACATGTACACGCTTGAAATTTTTCATACAATTAACGTACACCTTTCTCATTATACTAAAATGAGCTTTTAGCTAACTTCAAATTTTTCAATAATTCACAAAATATTTTATCGAACGTAGTGTAATTTGACCCATTTTACACATAAAAATTTGTAAAAAATAAATTTTGGAGTTTTTTACAAAAAGCTCATTTCAGTATATATTAGTCATCATTATAAATATTTCATAAAAAAATTTACATACCTGTGAACAGTAGTTTCTCAGAAAAGGTACATCGAACATCGAAATATACATTTTAAGATGAATTAATTTTAATGTATACAGTGAGACTTCTAATAGGCTAGGAAATAAAAAAATAAGACTCAATTTACAATGAAATATACATGTTTTGGCTTATATCGGACGTTCAACATTTAAGCAAAATCGAAGTAATTTTGTTTATATATTTCGCCATTCAAATGGGCGTGGACCAGTTTCAACGATTATTTAAAAATAGGTTTTAAGGGCTTCAAATTACTCTAGGGGTTAAAGTAAAGTATTTTTAGAAATATTAAAATCTATACAATTGGGAAACGTAAAAATTTCAAATATTCAAAAAAATATGACTTTAGCTTTCCAACACCCTTTAAATCAAACCATTCATTTTTTTTCCAACCATTTATATTCGAAACAAAGACCGGTTTTGAAAGTTAAACATAAGAATGTTTAGAAATCCTGAAACTTGTTACAATTTTCTCTTTTGTATGTGATATTTTCTGTTGATCGGGAACAGGAACACATTCCAATCTATTTCTAACGTAACAATATTTATCTTCTTGTTTTCTCAGTCCACAATCTTTTTACGACCATCATTCACACGCACAAAAAAGCAAGCTGATGCTTCCCAACGATGAAAGATTAAGCGTTGCCATTCCTCGAAGCAATTCTTTCATAAATAAAAACGCACCATGGTATCGAGAGTAAGCGCTTGGGAAGGTAATTGAGATGAGAAAGAAAAAAGAAAATGCTTCCCAAGGTGACAACTTCTTACGCTTTAAGAACTTACTAAAAATGAAACCTCGTGGAAGAAGAATTTAGAGAGAATGATAAAAAAAAAAAAAAAATGGAAAAATCTTACAATAAAAGTTTCGTCAAAGGTTTTAAAAAAAAACTCAGAAACTATCAATTCCCTCAACTCTCCTTTAGGCTTTTTCAGAGGACTGGAGTTAAAGACGTGACTGTGAAGAAGCCATTTTTTTTTTTCTCTTTTAAACATTTTTAAGCCGTATAGACCGAGGATATATTTATCAAAACCATAACTGCCTACACGATTCACATTTTCCACGATGGTTGCGAAGCTAGTTTTTAAAATAATGGCGGAGAAAGGGACTTTTATCAAATAGGAAATGGCACTCGTTTCGAATGAGGGAAAAAATAAATTTTGGGGGAAAGAGAAAATTTTGGGCCCCAAGGAAATAAATATAAAAGCAATCTTTTATGTATATTGATATACCTTACAAATAACTCAAATGTTTTGAGGTTGTTTTTTTTTAAATATCTCGAAATGAAACAAATATTATTTGGAAAATGATACTTGAATTTATGAATAATAATACAATCATAAGTTTTAGTATCAATTTTAAAATTTTGGAGATAAAAAAGTTCTAATTTATTTTTTTTTTATATTTTCTACGAGGAAATATTTGAATTATATAAAAAAAAAAAATCTTAGGTAGGACACTCGATACAGGACCTTCTATATATCTCAACATTTTAAATATTTATTGAATCAAAATGTTTTTTTTAAGAATTAACAATTTTGAAATTTAAATACAAATTTAGAAGCTGTCATTCTAAATTTGTAAACTTACTTTAAAACTAAATATTATTCTTTAACGACTTCCTTTAAGATTCTTCTTAACGTTTTTTTTTTCCGTTTCTGTGATAACCTTAAAAATCCCATTACAAAAAAAATCGGGATTTTCATTAATTAAAGCTTCAAAGAAAATTTTAAAAAATGAAACATAATTATTTATAAAAAATTAAAAAAAACCCGTTATCTGTACCCCAATACCAAAAAATTTTTTTTTTTTTATATGTAACCTGAATATATTTTGTGTTTACTAATTTACGCGCTGTTTTACTGTTAATTAAAAATTATTTCTAAGTTTACCATTTAATTTATTTTTAAAATGATTTTTGGTTTGACTTTTTTTTGTACAACCTTTTTGTACTCAAAAATCGATACATTTTAATTTCAACAAAAATTTAGTGTATAGAACATAAAACCCCATGCATGTGTACTAGTTTCCCGTTAGATGCATTTGTGTTTAAAACATAAATTCCGTTCTGTTTACTTAAAAAAAAGTTTATATTTGTCTTTGTGGTTTTTTGGGGGAAAATTTTTTCCAATTTCTAGAATTTTAAAAAGTCTTCTTTATAGTTTAATGGGGAAAAAAAAAGAAGGAGTTAGTAACAAAGAAAATTGGAGGGGGAACAAAAAAGGTTTTTTTTTAAAATTTTCCCCTTTGCGCTTAGGGGACCTTAGGAAGGAGGAATTGGTGAAATTTTTCACGTGAAGTTTGAGCTGCCTTTTGTTTAAATTTAGATTATTGGAAAAAGCCTTTTTGAAACGAAAAGACCTATTAACATTTTAGGAACAGTCACTGAGCAAAAAAAGGGTTTTAAAAAAAATTTTTGGAAATGGCCACTGTGCTGTTATTCACAATGGGCCTTGGGAAAAAATTTTCAAGAATGCCGCGGCCCAACCAGGCTCGGGTCACCACTGATATAGAAGACTGCGTATTTCGAACATGTCTTAGGAAGATCGTAGTGCATCTGCAGCAGAAACCAGACACTATAAATCATAAAAAATCGTTTGTTTGAAGAATAGCTCCGAGCTAGATGTCCTGTAGTATTTATACCATTAGCTCCTAGTCACTGCTATCTACGACTTACGTGATGTCACGCTAGAGCTCATTAAGTGAGTGAGTGAGTTTGGTATTTTATGGCGCAAGAGCCAGTTTTGGCTATACTGCGCCAAATATTCATAGGTCTGTGGTCTAGACGGGAAAAAAAAGGAGAAATTGGATGACAAGATGGAGGGTCGAACATAGAGAAGGATCACTGGGGTACCCCGGGTCGTGAAAATTTTGTGTTTACCAAAGATAGTAAACCCTTGGGAAAAGGAAAAGACCACTAGAGAGAGAGAGGGTACCTCGGGATTATTGACACCCGTACCCGCCTAAAGAAGGTGAGCCCCCTGAGGGGCTAGGGCTCATTGGAGTGGTGATGTGTTGTGTTATTTGATGACAGCTATATTTATGTCTTGATGACAGTGATGGCCGTATATTGATTAGAAGAAAGCCAGGCCAGCGCCTGTATACACCCTTCTACGGAATAGATACACTGAACCGACGCCTGGAGTTATGTTCTGGAAAGACGTTTTCTGCGATACTAGGATTACTCTTGTGGTTATTCCGTGCATTCTGACTGCAAACTTGTACGCCATTCTAGAGATTCAAAATCTTGCGTTGCCATTTATGAATATTATTCAAGGATTTTTTCCAACAATATAACGTGCATCCTCATACCCCTTTTGTAACCCAACATGCTCTATAGAATGTAGACGAGTTGCCTTGGCCTGCTTTATCACCAGATCTTTCTCCATTCGAGCATGAATGGGATATCGTAGAACGGCAACTCCAGCATCATCCACAACCAGAATTAAATACCCTTGTTGTGTTGGGATTTTTCCTCATATGTGTATTTACTTCATTTTCTAAATGTCTTTTATGTCTAAAATATAACGCATTGCTTTCGAAATGGAGATAATTAGGATGCAGGTAAGAAATAAAAAGTGTGTGTCAATTAAATATATTATTTAGTTCACATCTTACATACTCCTTTGCTCTTTTTGTTGAATTGAAATTATCCACGTCATAATACATAAATGCATGCATAATATTAAGTAGTTTATATCATTTTATATTGTAAAAATCACTTACTTTTAAATTTGCTTTTATATTATCATATTTTTAAAAAACTGAAGTTTTGAACATACGTATCTTACCTGAATGTCTTCGAATTGGTATTGGTCTCTTATTTGAGAAATTACTCTAAAATTAAGTAAAAAGTTCATCCCACACATAATGAGGATTGGTGTTTTGATTCATAAAAAATGAGCCACAGTGGTCATAGTCGGTGTTTCTATCCAGATGTGAATTTGAATCCATTGATACCTGGTACCCTGTATAGTGCTCAGCATGTTAAAATTTGAGGCTCAAAACTTCACCGTTTGGGGAGAGTGAATTTTCGGAGTAGGGGGCGTTACCGTAACTTGACCTAGATTCAAAATTATTTGGCTGTAGCCTAGTGGCTATGGGCACGAACACGTGGCCGGCGTGACTCGAGTTCTTGTGTCACTGAAGACCCGCAGTGTAGAGGAACTGATGCCCGTTAAATCTATCGAGGCTCAAATTCCTCCCTTTTGCGTGGTGCGACAGTTTGAACAGAGTGTTAATCGAGGTTTAAAATTACGAGCTCGGTCACAAACAGTCTTATTAGCACTTTATGGAGTCAGAGTTGGAGTTATACTTACGAGCTTAGCTCTATAAAACTGCCCGAGGGCTATTGGCGATGGACCTTGTAATTTTGAATTATGATCAATTGACGAGGATGACACCTGAACTGGCACTCATCTCTCCTTAACACCTCCCACAACGGGAGAGTTTCCACCTCGACATATTTAACTTGTGGCCCTCTGCCGGTAGTTTCAGGAACGAGGCCGAACAGCATGCCTGATCTTGACCACTAGGATACCGGCTACTGCTGTTTGACGGTCGGTTTCACTTCAAAATTTTCTGGTCATTCACCAGTTTCTGAGTGCAAAATAATTAAATAATCGATCAATCCATAGAAAAAAATGCATTAGAATCCGTCTTATACACAAACAAACTAAAAATTTATAATAGTTAATAAAGATATTTTTCACCTAGGCGCAAAATTTACCTAGCGTTTTCAACACCTGCATTAGTTAAATCAAAGCTTTGAGTAAATCACCTAAGCGTGCCTTATTGATTATTCTTAAACTTGAGGCGGCGCTTACTAAGTCCGAAGTGCACCAAATTTATCACGATTATATCAAGAAAACGTCACGTTAGTGACCCTCCCAACACCAGATAAGTCACAAAGTCTTTCATAAGTCCGGTTTAATTTCCCAATGGTTAATCATATCCGATAACACACACGGAAATGTGTCCGGGACCCAGAGTCCTGACACTTCCCTCCAGAACACTTGTTTTAGAATGGAAACTTTAGCACGAAGCAATTAACTGCATATCAGCGACGCGTCAGACAAGATTTTTAATGATCGCGGGAGGACCTACCATTTCCCCGAAATCTAATTAGCAGTAGACGAGCCCGGCAGCTGGCCCGTCACGGCACATTTGATAGATTGTAGCGGCGACAGACAACGTCTTAAGCAAGGATCAGGGGTTGGCCATGTCGGAATATTAATTAGAAGCAGCGCTTTAAGTTTGTAATGCACGGCATGTCAGAATATTTTAATAATATCCCCCTCCCTCCCCACGGATTTAAAGTCCGGGTAAATGAAGGGATTTACTGTGGTGCATTGTGGGTCCATTCAATTAGCGGCTTTGGTGGTTATGGGTTGATCCTTTTTCGAGTGGTCAAGTGGTCAGCCTCTGGTTTGAAAAGGATTTCGCTCGGAAGGAATTTCATTGACTTTAAAAGATTAAGGGTATGGTACATTGGATAGGTCTTTCACAATTTAACTCGACGCATAATGAAGCGTGCATTATGAATATTGTTTATTGCTGCATTTATTATGTGTTAGTTATTACAACATGAAATAATCAATCATCCATGAGTGAATAAATAAATGAATTTTTATGATATACTTAATTACTTATACCTTTTTGGGAGATATCAAAGTTTATTATCGGTTTTCTTTTCTTTTCTTTTCTTTCTTTCTTTTCTTTTTCTTTTCACAACCTTTTATTTTTATACCATTAAACTTTTGTGGGTGATGCGAACTCGTGGCCAGGAGCCACGGCTCATCTACCATGTAGATGGGCTGTTGCACAATAGCTCTATATCGAGCTCAATGTCCTCCTGTTGATGTAGTGTAGTAGTTCGGAGAGAGAGGTGCCAGCTCACAGGGGAGGTACGCATCATTTGATCGAGGTTCAAAATTACGAGGCCTGTTGCGAATAACCCTGGTATAGCTTTATAGTGCCATTTTATAATATATCTCTCACTCTCTCGCCAATATCCTCTTAAAGTTACTCAATGATTTCGGATGGATTGATAATTGAATATGTTACGGTGACTGAATATCCCAAAGGAATATCATTTTGAAATATACGTAAATCCATATATAACGTACTTTTTAACACAAAGAATAGATGGAAGTTTAGGTGCGTCATACGCCGGGTATAAGTGGCAGTGAGTGAATATTAACGTCACGCAATTCAGCTACGAGAGCTTTTGGACTGAGCAAAATGAGATCATAAAAATAGACATAGAAAAATCGAGACTTCTACATGAATCGGGATACTGTTTAGTTAAATAAATGACAGTTCCTGTAAGTGTTGTAGTTATATATATGGAGAAGTATATATTATTTTTTCATAATCTTGGCGCTCATGAGGGGCCAAGGCCTACTGTGCCCAACTCAATGCGCGACCTTGGGCTGAGATACATGGGCAGTGTTCGGTCAGGTGGTAAAAAAAGTACTTCAAAACACTACTTAGCATCGCAAGGTCGCGTAAGAAGAGGAAGTACGCGCGTGTTATACAACCGGTTCACGTTATACGCCGGATTTTATGGTATACACATTTTTTTAATTTTCTGTGGAAACAATTTCGATACCTAATTCTCCCAAGCAGTTTAGAGGAAAACTTCAGCACCATATATTCTCTCCGTATTTTCATATGGAAAGGACCAGGAATCCACTAAATACTCTTCAATGTTCAAGAAATCGACGATTACGATAACAGGTCTTGGTGGGGTAGGTAGTCATCACGTTGTATGGCCGGACATTCCTCTATGTCTTTGAAAGAGAACTGTGTTCGCCTATTCACGGATGAAGTTGGCTCTAGTTTAATTTTAATGGCTGACAACGTGTGGCACAAGAGCTGGTCGACGAATTTCTAGAAATTGTTGATATTCGCCTAATGGATTAGCCAGTTTGATCTCCAGACCTCATCTGTAAAGAGCATGTCTGGTATCCGACCATGAGATGTCAGACCTCATCTGGAAAAGGCAATTGCAACTCGCAAGTCTTCTACGAATATTATCCAAGGCCTGAAAACATAGTTACTGAACGAGGAATTAATTGACACAAAAGCTCATAAATCCCCTTATTTCATGTACAAAATCACGGTATGAGACCTGTTGATCTAAAAGAGGAAACCATACCCCTACTAACCATTTTTTTGTGTGTGTGTTTTTTTTTGCTATATTCTGTAACTGCTGTTTCATATCTTACGACTTCAATAAGTGTAACTCCAGATCACGCATGTGTATTTTAACTGTTGAATGATTTTTTCTTTACATTATTTCAGCTCTATATACATACCAAATTTCATTAAAATCTGTTCAGTATTTTTAAGATAATTGACAAATCACTTATCTTTGAACACCAGTGTGTGGTGTAAGTTATGAGAATGGTTAAATGAAGCATAGAGTGCAAGAGTTGGGAATTTCTTGAACGATTTTTAAATTAAGTTGCCAAGTTATCTTAAAATGATGACTAAAAAGTAATACCATTAGGATTACATAAAAAGTTAACCAAAACGTGAACGTTATCGGTCCAAATCACCAAAATCGACGCTTGTGTCTCCAGTGTTGTTTTAATTAAAATTTCAAGCAAATGCTTTGACTATTGTATCTTGTTTAGCATATTCTGCTACTTAATTCTGCTCCTGGGTATGGGTTCAAGTGGTTCTTGTTTACGTGTCTTGGGTGCTTGGGGTGAAATCTTTAGAAATGGAGTTAGTAGCCTGAGTGTTTGGTAGTTCTTGTTGGCCTTTTAGAAATATGTTACTCATATGTAATAAGGACAGTTGCTTTCCTTGAACAGGAGTGCACTGCCTCTACGACGATACTTTACAAAATCAAGCCTGAACTTCAAGTTAAATCAGTAACAGCTATTTTAGTATTGGTAGTAGGAAATGCAAGTTGCAGTTAATAAATTCGTAATATTTAAGCGAGTTATATTTCAAATTAAATAAAAATAAACTATAATGATGATTGATAATATTTTAGCTGATAGAACAAATGCAGTGCAAAACATCATTACTTATAACAGCCGCAGTTCCATCAGCACTTGAATAATAGGTCGGTTGGCAACAGAGCTGCTGTTTCAATTTTGAAAATTAAACATTTCTCGTGGCAACATGGATTTTTGGTTCAATGCTCTCGTCTCATATTGGATATAATAATGAAATTGCTTATATTCTGCACTATATTATATCATGTTCAAATGCTATTATGGTTTAATGTTTTAGTAACGTTGTACTTTGAAGCTTTGTGAGAGCTATTGTTGACAGACATTGTCATTTTGAACTTAGGTCAAGTGACAAATACAATATCTGAGCAAGCACTCCATTTTCTAAACTTCTACCCCATCCCAAATCGAGCACTTTGAATGTTTCTCTTGACTCTCTTTGAAATCTAGTTTGACATAAAAATTTATAAACCTTAATCCATTAAGACCTTTTCCAACTCTCTCATGGTATAATAGGAAAGTTCTCGCTGATACCCTTACCACTTAGGGAAATAGGGCATTCAAACCATCACATATGTACACTTGATAGTGAACATATCAAGTCCAACTTTTGAAATGAGTAAAAAACCATTGTGAGAGGCTTTTATCATTTGTAACTTTGAATAAACCTCTTCCAACTATCTTTTAAGTCACATAAGACTTGACGGGAACATTTAATTTATTCACTATTAATTGAATTTAGGATTTTTGGATCAATGGACTTGATATAATCTTCACCTACACCTTGTAGAATTATAAAAACAGCAACCTTCCTCTCTGCTGCACCAAAAAACACTGCAAACTGAAATAAGAAAGATAGTTAATTCATTCAATTGCATAATCAACTTCGAGAAATGAAGCAGAAATAGAAGGAATGAAACAGAATTAAATTATTTAAAAAATCAAACTAAAAATAAGTATGGATCTCACAAAAAGGATTAAGTTAGAAGAAACAGAAATAAATACGGGCATTCTCTATGTAAACTTATATGCTCACTTTTAGAAATGTTTATACCATATTTTGATATCATTTCTCCTGCAAGAGAGTGCAAAAGTATCTAGTTCGACAATCTTTCAATATTCGTGACCCAATATTTAATCATAATTTTCATCCCCCCCCAAACAATAACAATGTATTGAACTTAATAATACTATACTTTGATGCTCATACAACGATATGACTTTAACCTTTTAAGTGCCACCAGCGTATATAAACATCTCGCTCAGTCAGAACGTTAATTTCTCCGGACGTTTTATACGTCTTTCCGAAGTATGATCTTTTCTTGCCGTTATCCAAAATATTCTGAAAGCTTTGGAATGCAATAAATGGACCTGGAAAAGTTTGCAAATGATTTCTTATTTCAGATTATTTGGCTTTTTCCTTCCCTCCATTACATCGCCGTGTTCCTAGGTGGAAAATGGTTGGCATTGAAGAAATTGAAAACTTTTAATGGGGATTTGGTGATTAATTATAAACCATACAAATTATCAAGATAAATGTTAATTTTTGTATATAATTTTACATAAAGCAATCTCATGGGTTCACTGGTAATTATTAAACTTGTTCTTACCTTAATATTGTTAAATAAATTTTCAAATGCACTCACATTCTGTAGCACTGGTACATTTATGCGTGTAGTATACCAGTGTAAATGTGCATTTTATTTTTTATTATGTCGAAATGTGTTTTGTTTGTTTTCTTTCAGTAAATTAACAATTTTTTTTAATTATTTTATTTAACTTTTCAATATGCTCAGCCCCGAAGCGCATAGTTGCGCTCCTTAAACCATTTTTCCAGGATCTGAGACATATATAGTGTTTCCTTTAAGAACCTAAAAATATGATGGCATAGACTGAGTTAGATCAGGATTTTAAAAAGAAATATAGAAGCAATATGAATCCAAGTTGCTGTTTAGTCTGACATCTTTTACTGTGGCACAATATCCCAAATTTTGAAAAGATTTTGTACCTATTTCAGGTTACTTTATTTATTTATTTTTTTTAGAAAAAAGAGTGTATGTGCTTATATATACCCACACGATAGAAATGATAACTTCAAATTTTGTAATGTTATTTCAGGGATTAGTTAGGTGAATAAAAACAAGGGGGTATTAGTATTCTCCTATAAAATTATTTATTCATATATCTATACTCATAAAGTAATATTTTTGTGCGGAATATATATAATCATATTTAGGAATTAGTTGTATTCTAAGAAGGAAACAATAGGTTTATGGTAGCTGAAATAGGTTATAAATCCTTTAGTTTCAAAATTTTATTTAAATATCTATAAAAAACGTCAAGCGTTGTTCCGTATTTCCTCATGCTTCATTTGAATCAGACATAATTAAATTGAATTTTGATTTTAAAAAATCAACTAAAGGTTTTGATTTGTCTTTTGAAAAATCTACTTTAAGATCCCATAAATCAAGTGTTTTCAGAGCGATCCGGCTTGTGAATTTGGTTGTAATTTAACAATATTCAATTCATCACGAATTAATTTAAGCAAAATAGTAAGACAGGTGGTTGATTGGAGAATCTAGTCAAAAAGCTTTAAAAAGTTAATCAGAAGATTTATATTATCTGTCTTATACAGCTCTTGTCATTTGGCAGTTTTGTACAAATATATCTGGTGATGCTGCGAAGAGTCTCTTATAAAATTTTCTTGTATTTAAATCATTTAATGTAAATACCTGTATACTGTGAATTTTGTTATTTTAAATTTTTAATTGTTTTAATTTTCTTTTTAGACTCAAAGTATATTTAAGTAATGCGATTAATAGAACTATTTGTTCATTGCTATTCCAATTCGCTTACAAGAATAGATTTTTATTCTTAAGATCACTGCAATATTGCTAAGGATAATTATACTATTTACTTAGTTATATAAAAATTTGTCCTTTTTCTATATTTTATGCTTAATTTTAGTGTAGGATTTCTCTTTCTCTCCAAGCCTATTTTTTTAAAAATGTTACGTTTCATTTTCACGCTTCAACTAGGATTAGAATGAATCCCACCGAAGAAAGAGGTGGCGGAGGGAGGAAGCCTCACTTGGATCGTCACTTGGACTACCGCGTTTCAGAGTGGCTGGGGGAAACGTCCATCCTTTCCTTTTTTAGGAATGTGTAGGAAGAAGGAAGAAAGGAGGAAGAAGAGGAAAGGAAGAAGGAAGAAGGAAAGAAGGAGGAAGAAGGGAGGAGAAGGAAGGAAGGCTTTTTTTAGGAAGAAGAAAAAAGCCAAATGAGCGTTACATACCCGAGCGTGATGTTCATTCAAGTTCACTCTCCAGCAAAACGCACCAATAGAAGTTATCACTTCAAAAGCTATGTGGAATTTCTATCTTGGGGCTTCATCGATAAAAAGGACCCTTGATAGAGCTCTTCGATGTACAATCCTGATAAAAGTTTTGAAATTCCAAAGTTGCAATTGTACGAAGCAAATACAATGACTTTCTAAATAAAAATAAAAAAAAAGATGAATTTATTGAAACTATTAGCAAAATATTTTGCATAGTATCAGATACCTGCATTCTTCGAAAAATTATTTCACAATTCATCTATATTACAAGAAATTTAAAAGAAAGCTAAGACATAGAGAAAAACTTTTAACTTTTATAGTTCACAGTTACCAGTTAGGTGAAATTATTGCTCTTTGTTGGTGTGCTTATGGCTCACTTTTAGAGATGGACGTGGCAATAATGTTTATCCCTCTTCTCACTTCTAAGGGATGGAAAGATGAGACATAGTGTAAAGAGAATTATTTAAGATACCATGAATTCAGTTTTACTATGAAGAATTGTGCTGTTATTTTCCAAATAATTCCAATACAAATCTGTAATCATAAAAGATATTAAAATATTTGTTATCTTTATGACTTGGTACTGAGACAGTTGTTTCGTTCGTTTGGAACAAACTTCTTTTAGATTGAAATGAGTATGGAATATAATTTTTTTAGTTTTAAATCGTAATTGACACCTGAGGTAATTGATCCCCATGATTTTTATACCCTACTAAGTTAAGAATTTTAGGCTTATTTACTTTTAACATGCGCGGTATGTGAGTAGTTTAGGTCGTAACTTTCCTGGCTCAGTGTTAATCGCGTTGATATTTCACTAACGCTGGTTCCACTAAAAACCAACTTGTACAGTAACACGTTAATCTGTCAGCATTCTATGTCCGCGCGCTAGCCTAGCGTGTTGTGAAAGCGACGAGAAAGGAATGATAGATCAGATTTCAGCCTCATCATTATTTGACTGTGGTTCAATATTCTGAGGTTTATCATGGTCCAAAGTTTCAAGGCCATGCTTCAAGCTCCATTATTCATCTGAGCTTCTTTGACAACGGAAATGTGACTGCGGTTGCCTATTGTCAAGCTCGTGGTCACAAGCTCGTGGCCGGTGTGTCATGAATTCGAGCCCCAATGAGACTAAAGACCTGTTGCTGGTGTGTTGGTACAAAGTAAGACAGCTTTTCAAAATCATTTCGATGTAATTATTTTGGATGATTTTTAAATACTTGCATACTTTTTGGAAAACAAGAATTTGTTAATAACAACCATTTAGCACCAACCCATTGATATTTAAAACATTTAAAAAAGTAAAGAGGGTATTATATATATATATATATATATATATATAAAATAATAAATATCTTAAGGTATCCGACTACGTTCGGAACCATGATTATAAAAAAGCACATAAATGTATAATTTTCATGATATTTAGTGTTCCTCAGATTAGAAAACATGTACAAAATTATTTTAAGGACATTATGACAAAAAAATTAAAAAAATACAATATTTGGGCAAAAAATTAACTTACAATAACCTTTTTTCCAAATGTTCTCCTTTTGTAAAAAATGCTTCTATTGTATTAATACTTTGCCTGTATATAGCTCAGATCTCTGTACAGAGGCTCAGCTATGATTTTTGAAAAATTCACATTATTTTCAGAGTTACAACCATTTGAAATAATTATCGGCGTATTTTCTTAAAATTTCTTCCTTCTGTTTTCGTAAAATATGGATACACGGACTTCCAAGTTATGCATTTCTAAAATTCTAGTGGAGCCTTTGTACAGAGGTCTGAGCTGAATACAGGCAAAATATTAATACAATAGAAGCATTTTTTACAAAAGGAGAACATTTGGAAAAAAGGTTATTCTAAGTTAATTTTTTGGCAAAATATTGTATTTAAATAATTTTTTTGTCATAATGTCCTTAAGTGACACTAAAGTCACTTAAGGACACTATGACAACACTTTAGTGTCCTAAGTGACACTAAATATCATAAATATTACCCATTGACACGCTTTTGCAAAATTATGGTTCCGAACGTAGACGGATACCTAAAATTAACCCCCTTATTATTAAATAATAAATGAATAAATCTATTGATTTTAGATTAAAAGGCCAATAGTTTGTAACTGAGCTGACTGAGCATAAATTAAGCTTCAGGGTCTGCCCTAATTAAATAAATAAATACACTTAAAATGGCCCACAAAAGCAGCGAAGATCTAAAAAATCTTGGCAAAAAAAAGACCCTTTTTAAAATTTTTTATGCACGTGTTTAATTTAATTTTCAGTCTTGCTTTCTGGTGCTCACCCTCGGCCTTCGGTCAAAAACAATTTCCTGGGTGGAACAAAAACCCTTTTTATGATCGATCCCGGGAAGCTCGAGTTTCGCTTTTACGTTTGACAGGGAAAGTGTATCGAATAATTAGTTGGTGGAGTGAACCTCTTTAAGGTAAATAAGTTGAGAGAAATAAAAATAATGAAGGAGCTGATGAAAAGGCGACGAAGAAAAGAAAGAAATAACAATGATGAAAAAAGAAAAGGAAAAGAAAATGAAAATTAAAAAAAAGGGGGGCGATAACAACCAAGAATGCATCAGTGTTAATTATCGTCACGGACGTTGTTGGTTACAGGAGCTAACCGAAGATTTTTGTATCTGCGAAAGTTTAACATGTGTTAAATCTAATTTTTAGAGAAAGCTTCCCTCTTTTTTTGTAAATGATGTAGAGTTTGTTTTACGAAATATGTAAATTTCTTTATATAAAGATTGTCAGTTAGATATTAAGTGACAAAAAAACACGAGTATTTTGGGTTTAGAAATTTGCAGCGTGCCTAAATTAATGATTATTTAATGTGTTAATTGTAAATTTTTAACAAAGTGAGGGAATAATTAGTCGTTTAAAATAAATCTATTAAAAAATGTGCATGAATATCTAGAAGGAGCAAGGAAAAGAAAAATCCTATTTTTCGTGAAGATTTCTTTTGCTCTTAAATTAGAGTACTTAACTTCAAGAATTTTTCTGCTTTTTTAATGCCTAAGCTAATATTAACTAATTAGCGACGAAATGATCTAATTAATAGCTCAATGGCTAATAGCTTTTGGTGAAGTTAAACACATATCTTCCTTGTATGATCCTAGAAATAATTCGGAATAATAATTTAAGCTTAATTTCCCTTAAAGCTTCCGAAAAAAAAACTTTAGGCACTAATAAATGAATAAAATAAAATTTTATGCATATTTAGAGACGGGTTATTTCTGAATATTTCATAATCTAGGGATCGTTTTTAATTTATATCCATTCATGTTGAAATGATTTCTTATAGTTAATAAATCTTTTTCACTTTATGGGTTTTATTGTATATTTAAGTGCTTATTTAATTGTAAATATGCTTTTATCGTCTTAAAGCTATAATAGTAAATAACTATTTCTTGTAGCATTTACTCCCAGGGCTGTATTATTTTAGGAAAATAAATGAAGAAAGAAAGATTAAAGTTGAGAGAGAGAGAGAATTAGTATTAACTCTTGTTTAATTTGAAATATATATATATGTATCATTGAAGCTTGTCTGATTGTAACAAGTTTATGTAATAAACAAAATAAAATAAAAATGACTTCCACTAGAGGTCTTTTCCTGGGAAAAAATCAGTTTAATTGAAAAGTAATTAATGAATCAATTTCCAAATTCACAAACCAAGATTAGTTTTTTTACATTAAATAAAAAGAAAAAGAGAGGCTATTATATTTTTATTATTTAGAAACCTTATCATGGACTTCCGATCATTGCTTAGTTGTTTAGAACGAAACTGGCGAAGAAAGACCGAAATGCTATTCATATTCATACAGTTTACTTAAATAAACTGGTTTCTTAAACAAGAATTCCAAGTATTTAGTTTCGTCTTTTAATAAAACAATTTCCTTAGCCATTTTTCTTATATTAGTGTTCGAAAACTTATTCAATTGACATCACAAAACAGTATTTTTGAACTTAAGTAAATGCATCTAGTTTTTCGTTTAAATATTTTTATTCCATTTCTTAAAAATTTTTATCTATTACTTCAAAACATCATATAAAAAACTTTTAAGGGAATCGAAAAAAGCATAGAAACAGCACACACAGTGTGAAGTTTTCACGTCACACACCTGAAAAATTGGTTTCTTTATGTGGATAGTATAAAGCCATTCATATCCACACTTTCACCCCTAAATATTGCGGGATCTTTTCATCTAACATAGCCTCGAAACCGATAGCCATGCACCCCCAACGGTTGAAATCAACACTTGCGAGCCGAAAACTCCATGTGTAATTCGAAATGTCAAAAAAGAACCACCTCACCCCAAGAGAGTGGGAAGAGTTCATTTTGAAACACCAAAAAGATCGGTTGTGTTTCCCTCCTCCCTCACAAAGAACATAATCGGCAGAATTGGAATAATTAATAGTATGAATAAGTTATATTTAATGTAAATACTGTAATTATATTAGCTGTGACGTAAATAAATCAATTATTTAATTTTTTTACTCTCACGCTACCATTAATTTTCCCAAACGTCACAACAGTCATTCTGAGGACGATTAAGATGGGTTCGATTTTTCAACACAGAACTTTTAGTGTTTGATTTTTTTAGTTTTGAATAGAACTAATAAATTAAGTCGACCAAATCAATTAATTTATCAATATTTCTGAAAGGAATGTGTTTCTAATTGCTGAAAAGCATTTAAGCAAAATATACTCTAACTAATAATAGTGACTTTGTGACGGCTCTATCCGCGATCTTCTCATCAACAGTCCTGTTGGGTCAATTTTTGGTCCTTAAAAATTGTTTTATTAGAACGCTTCCTCAGAAGAAGAGAGCGTGAACACATGCAAATTAAGACATATATAAAGTCTAGGCTTCAGGTTAGAAGGGGAAAGATAGGGTAGGCTGATAGCGGAGCAGTGATTAATCGAACTTAAAGTGTGACGCAGATATTTAGTAATTGATAAATTGTAATAATTAAGGTCTCCTCAGGGGGCTCACCTTCTTTAGGTGGGTAAGGGTGTCACAATCCCTAGGTACCCTAGTGATCTTTTCCCTTTCCCAAGGGGTTTACTATCTTTGGTAAACACGGGTGTCACGACCCCGGGGTACCAGTGATCCTTCTATTTTGATCCTCCGTCTTGACATACAATTCTCCTTTCTTCTTTCCCGCCCAGACCACAGACCTATGAATGTTTGGCGCAGTATAGCCAAAACTGGCTCTTGCGCCATAAAACACCAAACTCACACTCACACTCGCAATAATAAAGGTGACGTTCTGTCACTTAAACTTTAGTCTAGATTAGATAGCTAGAAAGTTAGAGTAATGAATTGGAAGTGTACAAAGTAATAAAGTCTTCTAATACCTCGCTAATTGTCTTCAGATTACTTAATTGGGTGCATCTCTTAGTTTTGGTTGATCAAATTTGTGTTGTGATTTGTGTGCCGTAATGTGTTAATGAATATGGCTAGTCTTCCAAACCTTTAGGCGCGGAGGCGAGATATTTACAACTTCAGCTACCACGTATTTTACTTACAGTATCATATTTCGCTTACAGCAACATCGGCGAATTTATTTTTCCACCCTTCAGACCTTCCATGTTACATTTGGGCGGAATAAAAGCATTTCCTTGACCCCAGCAAGTGATTGTTTCGCGCTTTAGCGTCTCAACCCAATTAGAGATGCAAATATGGGGAGGACACGCGTGCATTTCACTCTCTTCCCTTTAATTGAGAGTGTGTTATTAACATGTTTGGACTGGGAATTATCTCTTAGATTAAACGGCCGCCTTCGGACGGTGGAGAAATTAACGTCGGATCTCAATGCTCTCGGTAATGGTGTCGATATTAAGAGGCTTCGAAGACGTCGGAGGGGCTCTTGGATACGAAATTAAAAGAAGGGTGAAGTCTGTCCTTTAGATTAGAAGTAGATAGCCCTCAGGTCCTGTAACGATAATTTATTGTTGGATGTGTGGTCCATTCTCTATTCATAGGTTAGTACGATGATGTTTCAAAGTCGTCTTTCTTGTCCTGTGTGTGTTTTGAATCTCTAATAATAGGCAATACATTTGTGGCGGGTTCTCAATGTATTTTTCAAATAACCTCCTTCAAAGAAATAAATCTATTTTATGGATTGTTTAACAGATTTGAGAACTTCACCCAGTAAATTTGCTATTTAAAATTGTGAGATTCTCTCGTTCACGCTTAGAGATGTGGGAGGAAGGGAAGAAAGACTAGCCATATCCAAAAATACTCTATTTATTTGACACACAATCAACAACACATTTTAAAGTAATCTTATATAAGAGATGCGCCCAATTTAAGCAATATGTGGATAAATAACGAGGTACAATGAAGTATGAGAAGTCTCTAAATACCAAAGCACTTACTTTTCAGGTTCGATCTACTTTCTTAATTATCTAAACTCTATTTAAACTCTAGAAACCAAATCGTCACTTTAATTATTACAATTGTCAAATATCTGAATTATACTATAAATTTTATGAATAATTGATCATTAGTTATCTATCCTACTCACTTTCTCTTCCCAAAAGCTTGAATGACTAGACTATATATAGCATGCCTAATTTAAATAATCATGTTTCTTCTTCAGAGGGTTCGTTGCGAATAAAATAGTTTTGAAAGACCAAAGATTTCCCAAGAGGACTTGTTATTGGAAGGACGTGGATAGAGCCGTCACAAAATAATCTGAAATATGAACGGAAAAGATGTTGAGATTGCAATTGTGTAACAAGTTTATCTGCTTTCTTCCTACTAATAGTCATCTTGGGGAATAATGGGTATTTAAAAAATTCCCTATTGAAAACTTTCCTCCGAAGAGGAAGATATTATTATGCAAATCATGGCTTGTATATAAAGATTAACTTTCAAGCTCGAGAGGTTATAGGATAGAAGTGATTGATTAACGTGAAGTTAAATGAGAGCACTTCGTTAGTTGTTTGATTAATACTAAGAGTGACGATTTGTCAATTAAGGGTTAATTTAGATTAGAATTAGAAGGTGTATTGCTTGGACGTAAGTGATCCGATTCATCTGTAGTATCTCGTCTACCTCGTTATTGATCCCCATATTTATTAATTGGTGCATTTCTTGATTTGGGCTGTCGAATTTGTGTCGTTGTTGATAATTGTTAATAAATAGTGTGTGTTTTGAATATGGCAAATCTTCCTTCCGGCCCTCTCACACTAATGGACTACCCGAGCCGTCCATTACAATTGTAAGAGGTTTTGCGGCTTTAAGCTCAAATATTAACTTTGATTATTCGTTATGGCAAATGATCTATCAATATTTTAGTCTTTTGGTTTTAAGTCTTTATGTTTGTCAACATTCCAAAGGAAAAATATGCTAATATAAATCTCGTCTTTTTTCCATTTCTTAAAAAAAAAAAAATCTGGTGCATTTTATTGTAGTTAAATAACATATGTTTACCTCTATGTTGATATAGGTCAGTGCAGTGGCTCACACAAAAGGGTGGGGTTCTAAGGGGTCCGAACCCACCATCGTCCATGATTTTTTTCAATTGATTATAATCTTACGCATATATTCAAAGTAATGAATAATAATTCTAGTAATTTAATTAAGTATGTTATTAGTAATTTATTTCATTAATTAATGCTAATTATTTATTCAAAAATTTATTTTTGTTGTTTTTAGGCGGAGCAGGAAGAATGGATTTCTGAGTTCCTTAAAACAAATAAAATTGTAACAAACTTATCCAATTTATCTGAATCCGAATAAGAGTATTTTGAATATTTAAGAATTCTTGTGCAAATTTAAGGGTTCTGCTATTTTTTAATCAGTTTCAGGTAATTAATTATAAGTGCAATTCAGGTTTTAATTTGAGAGAAGTAGATTATTGAATTACTATGAAAGGCTACAATCTGAAAAAAGTTCAATTATGTAAAATATGAACTAAACTCAAAGACTAAATTAAAAGAGTAAAACTAAAATGGTTATAATGATTCCTTTTTAGGTTTTGGCTAATAAAAACAATAAATATATATGTGCCGAAATTTTGAAAAAATAAAGCAAGAAATGAAAAAGGGTTACAGAGCTTAGCTTTTAGATTTCCCTTTTTCATACCAGCGTTTCTACAAAAAGCTATGTTCTGGATGAAAATTATATTTAATAAAACTCGATTTTTTCACATCAATATCCTTTTTTTTTTTAATGAAATGTGTTATGTAACGGGTAATAAGAAATAGAAAAAAAACAATTATTACAAAAATTTAAAAAATGCATTAATACTTAATTTACCAATGTAATTGTTGTTTCCAAGGTCACGAAAACTGAATTGGGCACAGTAGGCCTTGGCTCTCATGGGCTGTTGCACCACTCAATTAATTATTATTCATGTGTGCTTCATTTATGTGTATTAAAAAAAAATTGAAAAAAAAATAATTAGGGTTTTTTTACAGTGAAATGTTATTTACTTCAGACAAACAATCTTTATTAAATTAAAGCTGTGCATATATTTGTTCGGCATTACTTCTAGTAATTTAACAAATCCGTTTTTCTTTAATTAAAATAATTTCACCATTCACTACAAATTAACAAAACTTTCCAAAATTATTTTAAATGAGATCTAGTAGTAAAATTACTTCCTAACGGTTTAATACAAGTTCAGAATTTAATAAGAAACTGAGTAAAAAAAAGACCAGAAAAAAACTCGTTGAAATGTTTTAAACGTATACTGATTATAAACACCGATACAGTTTGAAAATCCAATTACCTCCTAAAAAAGACTTATTTCAAACCTTTTAATGATTTAACCTTTTGCAATAATAATAATATAAAAAAAATAGACGAAAAGGAAGACCTCGAAATCAACGAGACAAACGATTTTTTTTAAAAAGGGTTTTTTTCTTTTTTTTTAATAAAAAAGCAAACGATTTGCTTTAAATACTTCAAAAGAAAAATCCCTCTGTAATTAATGCTTTAAGGAACGTAAAAGAAATAGATGAGCAAAAGGATGAGAGAGAGGAAAAGAAAAAAAAAAAGAAAATAGGAAATCATAAGAAAAGCAAATAAGTAATTTAAATAAAAGTGAGATCTCGAGGCGAAGTGAAATGAAGTAAGTATCATAAAAGAAGTAACGTTTTCAAAGAAAAGGCGTTTAGGGTCGAAAATTGCCTTCCGAAAGTTTCTTGCTTTCGCTTTCTGTATGCCTCAGATAAGAAATGCCGACAAGACCTGCTCCGAAATAGCTGGTCTTCTTCTCTCACACAAAAATAAGTCCACGGGGTAATATGCAAATTGCGGGGACTAGCACGTGCACTGTAACACTTTTAGGGTTAGCCTGAGAAAATATTTCTATTAGCAGTAAATGATATGTGGATAGACATAGTTGGTGACTTATTTTGCTGCCGTTATATTTCAATAAATATTTACATCATTTATCTGCGCCTAACTTTTTTTGTATTAAACTTGCTGACATTTTATATGTACTTGTCAGTGACGCACACAAAAGTTTTTCAAAAGGTGGTCTGGGATCGAAAGTTCGCCATTCTCGCTCATATCGCCAAGCAAATTCCTTTGATTTTATCGATTATGGCAACAAAAAACAGTAATAATATAAATAATTTAACTAATAATTAGAATTAATTAGTCAAATAAATTGTTAATAACTAATACATAATCAATTTTTTTGTACTATATACATAGGATTATCATCAGTCAAAAAAAAATCAAAATCAAGGGTTTGGGGTGGGCTCCTTATCCGTGAACCCCTCCCCCCTGTGAGTGCCACTGAAACCTGTTTCAACTGTGAGCGGTCAAATGATAGCTTAAAAAACGCATACCTTAACATCGGATAAGATTTTAGACAATTTTTTTTTTATTTAATTTATTTGCAAAACTCCTCATGCTCCGCAATGCATAACATGAGGCTTACAGACGTAAGTGGTAACTCAATTAAATCATAACAAACAAATTTGGAAGGGGAAAAAAAGGGAAAAACAAGCAAACAAGACAAAACAAAAATAAAAAGGAAGAGTGGAAATACACAAATATAAAAAAGGGATTCCAATATTATAAAACTTTAAAATCTTATACAGTAGACACTAAATTTTTTTAAGACATTTGAGCTTTCAAGTACATTTAACCAACAAAAGTCAAAAAGGTGGTCTGGAAAATTCCCATTCTGCTCTTCCAAGCTTCCCTTTTTAAAATTTTATCTTTACAAAAAAAGTTTATAATATAAATAATTTAACAAGTTTCAGAAATTGATATCAAATAAAAATAATACACTAATCAATTAAATTAAATCTAGAAATAAATATATATAAAATTTCCATGTCCTGTTAGAATCCTGGGATAACTTGAATCAGTAACAAAAATTCTTAACATTTAAACAGAGTTATAAAATTATTGGGAAAAATATATTCATCTATTAAGAGAAGTTTTATTTATATTTATGTGTTTTCATGCATCTATCCCCAATTACAGTATTTTGTATTGTACACTATCTACATATGCATTTTTTTACATTTTATAAGAACTTTTTAGTCTTATTGAATTTATAGTATATCATTTAATAAGCTTTAAATTCTGATGAATCTTAGTTTTATTTGTTCTGGATTTGATGAAAACTTTTTGATTAGATGTCTCTCTTATTGATCTTTTTACCGGTCCCATACACTTCTGCCAAATGAATTAAAAGTTATCACCTCAAAATTTCTTCATCCATCGTTTTGTTATACAAGAGCCAAGCATTAATCCCGGTCAATTTTAGGCTAGAAAAAATGCTGGTAAAGACCGTCTTTGAGATTTTTACTTCTACTCCAGATTTTTTTGGCCATTTTATCGGGTACATCAGCATTGAATTTTGGGCTATTATAAATTCTAGTTGTCTCCGGTATACTGATCACCTTTTTTCCCAATTAAAATGGATTAATGCATATAACTAAATATCAATACTTTTTTTATTGGGTAATAGGTACTTTTTTATTGGTAAATAGTAAGAATTCAATTATTTTATTTATGTATTATATAATATCGATGAAAAGCGTATCATACTATGTTTTGTTTCTTTCATCAATTTTGGAAACTCTTTTTTTATTTTTATTTATTTATTATTTTATTTATTATATTATTTTATCATTTATTATTATCATTATCTCTGGATAAACAAATAAGTTTGTGAAACTCGCGTTTAGCAAAGAATGTAGTTATTGTTCAAATGGATATATTTGACAGCGATTGGTAAATTTAGTGTAAATGCATATAAGGATATATGTACCTATATATAATGAAGCGAACTCACTTTTGATCTGGCTACAACTATTGATGCTTGAATAAATGCAAAACCTGATTATTTAAATTTATACAAATATATTTATTCGAAACATTGTATATAATTCATAAATTAAATTTTTGATTCAAATGCTAACACGTATTTAATTTAATTAGAGCTTATTAATGGGATATCAGTAAATAACTCAATCAGTAACTACTTTATCATCATTTGATTATCTATAAGATCGCGAAGTTAGGATTTTGATGTTAGTCTTTTTCTTTGAGAAAATACATGCCGACTTAAGGTGCAGTTTATTCAATGATGGGTCTTTTGCCAATAAATCTAGCCAAACTATAAAGAAAAAAAATTTAAACTTAAATAACTTATTTCATTCTATTTGGTGTATTAATGCTTCAGTTGGTAATGCTTATTTTTACATCATACAAGCTAACTAAGAAAACACCTGGGAACCAAAAAAATCTCTTTATTTAATTCTTACTACATTATATACTATCTCTAAGCTTGAAAAATGTAATAAAAGTAAACATTTACTTAAAATATCTAGAAGACAATAAAGTCTGAGAAAAATAACATGCAAATAAAATTTAAATAGAAAATCAAAATCTAGACTCATGGTATCTCAGTCAGCGTCAATTACGAAAGAAAACATGAAATAAACAATACTCACGAATATATCTCTCTTAAGGCAATCTTAGCGTAGTGTTAAAGAAGTTCGGGCAGTTTTCCTGATTGAAAAATGCTCAAGCTGGAATATAACATTCCGACTCACTTATCCTATGCAGAGCAACATATTTTATTTGCATAATTAATTTCAGATTTTCTTTCTTTTCTTTTCTAATTCTTATGTCATATTTGAATTCCTACTATCAGTTAACTCTCTCCCTATATATATATATATATTATATATATATATTGTTAAAATAAAATACTTTTTCTATTCATCCATTCAAGTTCAAATACAGTTTTTTAAAAATTATTAATTCTTTAATTAAATTTTAAATTTATTCTGCTTTATTTCTGTCGTAGTTACAACTAGCTGCAACATATGACGCCAGTACGTTTTTCTAACGAAGTTGGAATTGACTTAAATATATATATATATATATATATATTCCTTTTCCAGGTATAAAGGGTGTTCCGTATTTCCGTTGTAAAACGTAATGTTTTATGACATTTAACCATACGTGTATTTAGCAATTTAATATGTTGTATTCATATTTTGCATCTGGCAATACTAAACTGTGTTTCAAATAATTGTTTGACTTTATATTATTTTTATGGCTATGGTAGTCGAAATGTTAGAGGCGTGTACACGTGGTCGGCGTGCTTTCTTTTGAATTTTGGTGTCATTGAAAACACACCATGTTGCTGAGCTAGTGATCGTTACACATTTTGAGATATAAGGCTTCATGTTGGCAGGGTGTGGAAGTTTGGAGAGTGGAATGTCAACTAGGGTAACATATATTTGCTTAAAGTTCTTTCAGGAAATGAACGTGAGGGTCACTGGTAAAAATTAAATTGATTGAATAGAATGAAATCGTATTGTAGACGAAATAAATGTAGGAAAAAAAATTCGCGTAAGGAGATTTTGAATAGATTCTAATTGATCGGAGGTCGATAATTTAACAAGTGCAATTTGTGGAGGGTCCCTAGTTTTCCCGCTTGGAGCGCTGCGTTTTCTCCACGATTTGCATGAAAAGACTTCACTTCTGTAAGTTTAATGTTACGAGAAATTAAAGTAGAGTAAAATCATCTTGGTAAACGTGCTGGTATTTTTGAGCCCCGCAGCCATGGTTCAAGTGTGCGTTAAGAAGGGAGTCTTTAAATATAAATTACGACTTTCACACACTTTCCACAATTTTAATTTGTTAATAAATTTGTGAAATTTTCCGCCGGAGAAGGAAAAAAAAGCTCCTAATATCCTCGACTAAATGGTAACAATTACGTAAAAAGTAAACATTTCTGTCAAAAAGCTGCAACTTCTGTTAGGTAGTAAATTTTTTGCTTCTTGAAGCATAAAGTATGAAGTGGTGGCAGTGATACCTTAATGAGCTAAATAAGAATGTGTGTAAATCCAAACGCTTTTTAGTGTTTCTTTCGGGGATCTTAATTTTTAATGTTCTTAACTGTAGTTTTTTTGTGCATCCATGTATTTTCTGTTAATTCTAGAATTTTATTTTTATACTAATGATCATTTTCGAATGTGTGTTATAATTTCTGAAGACTATATTGGGGAGAAAAGTTGGAAAGGTATATTTATGATTGTTATTATGTTGAAAATTAGAATTATATAGTGTTTTTAGAAAATTAAAGCCTTCTTGGTTTTAAGTTGTTAAAAATGCACTTCAAGCAACCTTAATATTTTTATTAAAAGAAAATGATGTAATTACTTAGGCGTATAAATTAAAAATACACTCAACTCTTTTTTACATGGCCTTTTTTTTAAACGATTTTGAAATAACAAGGTTCACAAATATACTTTTTAAGCGATTTTTTTTGTTATAGATCGAATCCCAGCGCCCAAAATGTTTTTAACTTTTTTTTTCAAAACAACAGATTCGATCATGATCGATTGCAAAATTATTTTGCCCTCTCTAACTAAAATACAACTCATTGCAATTTTATTTTATTTATTTAGATACCTGTGTGGATACGTTCGAACAAGGATTTTGAAACAGAATATAAATGAATAATTTTTTTTGATGTTTAGTGTTACTTAAATAATATATATATATATATATATATATATATATATATATATATATATATATATATATATATATATATATATATATATATATAATTGTTTTAAAGTATGTTATTGCAAGAAAAAAAATATTTAACTAATTTCTTTGCGAAATATGAAGGAAAAGAATGTCATATTTTTAAAATATTTTCTAATGAAAAATATTTCTATAATAGTAATAGTTTGCCTATATATAATTAATGCTTCTGTATAGTGCCTGAACTTGGATTTAATAATAAATAATTTAGAAGTTTATTTATTAATACTTTAATGCAAGAAATTCAAGAATTTTAAAAAATGAACACCGGTTATTATTTTAGTATTTCAGTTGATCGTACCTCTGAACCAAGAATTTTTCAAAAGTCTTCGTTCAGTCTCTGTACAGAAGTCTTAGCTATGTACAAGAAAAATATTATTATTGTAAAAACATTTTACATATAAAAAAAGGCTTTGAAAATAGGTAATTTTTTCTTCATTTTTTGAATAAAAATTGCATTTAGATAATTTTTTGTTATAATAATAATTTAAAACAAATTTTGTACATATATTGCAATTCAACCAAAACTAAATATAAAAAAAAAATCATTTAGACAAAAGCTTTCGTAAAATCATGGTTTGGAATGTAGTCATGTACTTTGTTGTTGTTGTTACTAAAGCCAACTTATCGGCAAAGGCCATATCGAGGCCCACGAAATTCATCATGGTAAAGGGCTAAGTGACGCCTGTCCTTAGCCGTAGCTTTGAGCACCATACAGGTGACAGTACGATTTGTCTCGGTTCCACCCCAATTTAGAGGGAGAACACTCTGGGGTGGTCAGAGGCCTCCCACCTCTCTTCCCCTTCCACCAACCTCACGAGAGGACTTGCGGCTCGACGGCTATTTAGAGTACCCCATGCCGCGAAGGCACTATACATTTACAAACATCAATGTCTTCTCCGGAATTCGAACCCAGTCTCTACAACACAGTAGTCAGCGTCGCTAACCACTATACCGGATGGGCGACAGTCATGTACTGTAAGTTATAAATACACTCACTTCCAAAAGTTAAGCACGAAGATGTAAAATACAAAAAATTCAACAAATACTGCTTTGATTGACGCAAAATTTAGCAGAAAAGTAGCATATATATTTATGCATAAAACAAAATCAATAATTATATACAGAAATGAAAACAATATTAAATTTTTGTAAGTTATCAGATAATGTCATACTGGAGACTTAAACAGAATTATGTATAAAGTGAAAATAAACAGCATAAAATAAAAAAATGGACATTAATAGGGTATGTGATCCTTCCTCATCTGTATGCAAAATTTACACCTCCTGACCATGCTATCAATTAGGTTGTCAACCACAGGAGAATTAAGCAATCGCCATTCTTCTTGTAGAGCAGTTTCCAGCTCAATAAGAGTGGCTGGAGGAGGGAAACGTGAAGATACGGCACGGCCGAGAGCATCCCAAAGATTTTCAACGGGATTAAGGTCGGGCGAATATGCTGGCCATGCCATGCGTGCAATCCCTTCACTCTCCAGGTAGTCATCGACGATGTCAGCTCTATGGGGACGTGCGTTATCTCCCATTAAAACAAAAGTAGAACCAACTGCTGCAGCGTACAATCTCACAATGGGTTCTAGGACTACATCTCCATACTGGACAGCCGTCACAGAATCCCGTTTAAAGATGTGCAGGTCAGTGCGGTATCCTAATGAAATCCCTGCCCACACCATAATGCTTCCGCCTCGGAATACGTGATGTTTGGTGATGTTTTGGGGCTGATTGTGTGTTCCCTGTTTACGCCATATCGTTATACGCTTTTCATCTGGATCCAGAGCAAATCTTGACTCATCAGTAAGCATGACATTGCCCCAGTCAGACACAGCCCAAATTCGTTCCAGGCACCACTTTAATGGGCCCCCTTTTGATTGACGGATAGAGGAAAAAAACTGGTCCCGGGGAAAACACCACTAATATGTAATTTTGGCGTACAGTAGCTGCAGATATAGCCTTACCAAGGCCTTTTAACCTAGATGTTTCCGTGGGGTAGCCTGTGATTCCGCTTTTACAATAGCAATATTACTTTCCCCGGGGGTTTTAACCGGGGAACCTTCAGGGCCTTCGACAACTTCGGGGGTTTGGAAGGTTTCCATAAACGTAAATTCGAATGATAACGGGGAAGAAAAGAGCAAATCTGTATCACGTCCGCTTCAATGTGCCCCCCGACGCCCGGGGCCCGAATCTTTCCCTTCGTTTTCAAAAAAAACACGTTGTCTTTAAAAAAAAAATTTAAAAAATTTTAAACACCTTTTATCAGCACTTAAATCAACTTCTGTAACCCTTCTGTTCTTCTTTTAAAATCCCCTTTTTTCATATTTTTTTACGAAAGCAGATTGGGGGTTACCAACATATTTGCATGCTTCCATCTACCTCGCAAACAAATTAGATCCCCTTAAATTCTGGTTGGTTTCCGGAAATTAGCATTTTCCTCTCCGTGCTTAACTTTTGGAAGTGAGTGTATATTTTTGTATTAATGCTATTATTATATGTGTTTATAAAACTTGGAAGAGACAAGACTTAACGTTATAAGTGAAAGATTCAAAGGCAATATTTAACGATAATATTTATTGAAAACTGTACGAGCGTGTGATTTTTGATTGATCGTCTCTTCTTCTAAAAATATATTTTGGGAACATTATTGTAATGTAAGGCTAAAAGTAAATGTGGAAATAAATTTTTAAGTAAATTCAATCATTACTGTAGGAAAAAAAACCCTTTTTTTAAATTAAAAGTTTACATTAAATTATACTACTGTAGTAGTGATACTACTTTAAACTTTCAAAAATAATAATTATCTCTTTTATGTGCATGAAATAAATATAAAAACTGTAATATAAGTTTCACTTTGGTTTAAAATAGCTATAATACTTAAGAGATTGCGGTTGATGATCGTACTTAAACTAATGATTATCTATTATACTGAAAAATGCTGATTATCTATTTTCTACATAAAACTATCTTTTAATCATTGTTCTTGTACATATAAAGCAGTGTTTCTCAAACTCTGGGGCCCGCTCCCTAGGGGGGCGTGATAACTACGAAAGGGTGCGAGCATATTGAAAAGTTGAAAAAAAAAATGATTATTTAAAAAAATTGTTAACTTCCTGAAAGTAAATAAACAAATATATTCTGACATAATAAAAAATGAAATACTCATTTACACTATAATAAACTTATAAATTTATCAGTACTGCACAATCTATTTTATAATTAATTTAACAATACTAAGTTAAGAATAAGTTTAATAATTACCCATGGATTTGTACGGTTTATAATTAATCCCTTAAATGACAATTAAAAATTATGTGATTCGTTCTCCCAACGCCGCCGTTTAGCACGTAGTTAAGCGATGTGGTGTATTGGAGGGAGGTAGAAAAGGAATAAATAATAAAATCCTTTGAAAACACTGTCAAGATCATTTTATTGCTTTCCAAAGCCTTCTGAATAATTTTATGGATAGCGTTCTCGGAAAAGATAGTACTTCGGAAACACGTATATATACGTCTAGGGGCACTTAACACTCTGACTGATGAAGACATTTATATACGTCGGGGGTTGGACTTAAAAGGCCAAAGTCGTATTGTTGGTTTAGCGTCAAAGTATAGTATTATTGAATTTAATTCATCGTTATGTATGGAGGGGGGCGCGATTGCAATTGCGTATTGGGTCGCAAACATTGAAAGTTTGAGAAGCACTGATATAAAGCCATTGTGTTACTCGTAGCGGAACTGATGCTTGCTAATTTACTGAGGATAAAAGAATTGTGTTAATGTTTGTTGAGAGTATGCCATCTCAGGTGTCTTCCTCACTTTACAATGGTTGAAAATTGGTCGTATTGCTGCATTATGTGTGACGTTATTTAACATTTCATAAATTAATATAGGAAATGTATTATTTAACCAATACCAATCAATAGAATTTACCAGCAACTTTGACTTAATCTATAATGTGTCAACGAATTATACTTTTCAGGAGTGCTTTTATTATTTTTTTAAACATTAGTGTCAAGTTTTGTGACAGAGTAAATTCTGTGAGTAATCTCTGTTGAAAGTGCCATCTCATTGATCACTAAATATTTTCCCTTTCAACCTAATATTTACTTAACGCTGTTTTGATGGTTTTAAAATTGATTATTTCTAAAACTACTAATTATATATATATATTATCGTATTCAAAGCTAAATCATCTTAAAAGCTATAACATTGTTTGACGATAACACTCTTCAATAAAACAAATTATTCTCTTCCTCACAGTCTCTCTCTCTCTTGACGAATTCTAATTGACTCCATTATTATTTAGAAACCGACAATTTTCATGAGATATTCACATATTTTTTACAAGCAACTTCAGCAATGATCACGGATTCGCAAACAGAAAAATAGAAATAATCGAAAATCTTCTAAATTATCTTGCGATTGGAAATTTCTCTTATACTTACACGTACGATATTTTTAGCAAAAAGAAAGAACTTTCAACAATGTTTCTTTCTCATTCTTTAACTGTGCATTGTAAAATTTAATTTATTCTGAGCAGTGAAAAATTACAACACATATCATTATAGTGAAATAATCCAACGTGTAAATTAATTCTTCGTACCAATCTATGGAAAAATATGTTTCAAAATGTTTTTTATTTAAAAAAACAACAGCAACACTCTGTACCCTATTTTTTTTTTTTAAAGTAAAACTAGTGAAAAAGTAACGGGATTTTTATATAGAAACCACAAAAAATGGGGATGTGAAAGAAAGCAAAGACCATACCGCAACATTTATCAAGAAACAAGCACGAAGTCAAACGTTCTAAAAGGAAATATAATGAAAAAAAAAAAAAAAAAAGAAAGTGATAAAAGGAAAGGAACTAAAGATGAGCAATTTAGCGCTAGTAATGGTTCACGATCGCACATTGTTCCAAAAGTTGGGAACATTTTACGCTTGGGGAAAATGATAAACCTAGAACATTTTTTTCCTTTCTTTTTTTCCCCTTTTCTTTTCTACGGGGTCTTGTTTTTACACGCAAGATCCTTGCCTTTTCGCCTCGTCTTGTTTAAGCACAGGTGAGATAAGATACAGGCGGGCTCCCATTAATAAGAAAAGTAACAGGAAATTCACTGACAGATAAGACTTGAGCCAAAATGTCGGGGCGAAGTACTCCCTCCCTTTATACTTTGCCTAAGTTTGGGATGGGCAGTAATGTGGGGACATGATATTCCTCTGCATGTGCCCTGCGGAACTACGGAAATGACGACCGAGAAAGTTCTGAAGAATGAAGGTTTTTCGTTGAATGAATAAATTACCGAGCTAATTATGTTCTATTCAGAGGCAAATAATTACTTTCCATGTCATGGTAAATATAACATTGGTCTTCTTTATCAAGTTATAGAGTGAATATGATACTTTTCTCACGTATTGTTGCGTTTATTAGGTTTAAATATGTATACATTGTAAATGTGTAACTTATAGTAGATAATGGATTTCCTACCCTATTTGTAAACATAGATAATAGAAACATCTTTATCACAATGAAAAACTGTGTAAGAACTTTATGCTTCTTCCTCAGGTATTTTTATTATTTTTTTAGTATTCTATGCAATATAAATACCGTTAAGTAGATTAGGGATTCGAGAATTGATGCTATCAGTCTCAAAGAGCCAAGCAGTTCTTCAGGAGTGATAGAAATTTATTGTAGATAAATAATTCTTAAAGTACAGGATATAGCAGCAAAATTCGAAAAATAAATCCCAGAAGGTCTTCATTCCCTCTACAGCGTTTAAACACAACTATCAGTGTCTAAAAATACAAATGCGTAATGATTAAGGTTACTCTCAAGCCCTCGTTCGATCGTACCAAGTGAAATCTTCAACAGTTGAAGTAATATAGACTCAGTTTCAGCGAGTGACTCCTAATTATAGCCTGCACGGATCTTTCGCGAAAGATCCTCTTACGTCATATATCGTGATATAAATAGATTTCTCCAGTAATTTCCAGAAACATCCATGGAGTGACCAAGTCACCAACCCGCGAAAGTGGTTACCAAATTGCCAAATTCTGTCGCCAAAAATGATGCCAACTTGGCTGTATCGGCAAGTTTCGATTGAAAAGTCTTTATAAAGTAAGGGGCCGTGTTGCTTGCAAATATTAGAATTTTTATCATAAAATAAATACAACAAAAAGTTATATTAACATATTAAACATCTAGATATAAATTATTTATACTTTTTTAAGCATTAATTACACAACATTCGTAACATTATACTCGAAACAAAACTATACAAGCCTAAAGTTTTAAGAAATCAGTTATTCACATATACTAGATAAACTGCGCAAGATAAATGTATCTAGATCTACCACTGATTTGCTATATGACTTATTACCTGATGGATATCTAAATGAACAGCTCAGACAAAAAAATCTTACAGGCTGACTGTAAATTCCAATAAAGGATCTGTATACCGAAATTAGATTTCAAACGTTTTATTCGTAAAACAAAATCTTAGTATTAGGGCTGTAAACACATTTGTAATCAATCTTTAAAACCGAAGACCGTCATTAAACACGATGATTAAACTTAATCATGAACTCATCCAATTAAATGCGATGTAACAATAAAAATAAACTCTTCAATCTCACTCGATTACTTTATCTCTGAAAAGAAGTCAAACATTCCTTTGTCCGTCGGTATTTGACCCTAGTGGCAGAACGCTCCTGAGAGGCCTCTCCTAAGTGCGCCCCGGACACAGCGTGATCGCTTGTAAAAGGGACAGGCGGAAGGACACTGCAAACAAGAAGGACAAACAAAATGATGGAGCTATCCTTGTTTGAGTTGCCAGTCCTTCCAATGGCATCCCATCTGCGCCTCCTTTGTTGCTTTGCCGTTTGTCCTGTAGGTAAATAAAGAAGGGAAAACTTGTATAATTTGCATTATTTCTTTCAATAGCATTGAAAATCGTAGTTTTTGTACTATAATAATCAAGGATTTTGTGTAAATGTAATTGAAGAATAATAAAAAAGTATTTCGTTACAGGGGGTCAATTTTTTATTATTTTAATTATTCCTCACATATTGCATGCTTTTTTACGTTTCATTGAGCTGTTATAGTAGATGTTTATCCATATCCGAATATTTAAGTAAAATTGTTCATAGTTTCAGTTATGAAGCATTAATAGAGTATTATTTAAATAATTTTAAAATAATAAGGATATACGCGCGGTTATCATAATGTTAATCGTTCATGTTACACATAAATAAGCGTTTTATAATCAGACAAAAGTGTGGGAAAAATACTGAAAACAATATAGAAATACTTTTAATTTGATCTTCTTTAAATAAAAACGAATCCATGTATGTGTCAAGTAGTAAATGAAAAAAATGAGGATTCCATTGATAATTTCCCCCAAAAAGTTTTTAATTTTTTTTTTTCCCAACGAAATAAAGAAAATCAGTCCTAATATTTAGAGATAAAACTAGAACCAATTTTCTCATTGCTCATTATTCATCTTTATTGCGCTCTCTCTATTTTAATAATTAATTACTCTTATCCGTATATTTACATTGAATCTGCTTAAATTCCTCTAACTGCTGAAACTAAAGGACAACCGCACTTCAATAAAATTGTAAATTAATGATTATTTGAATACGAAAATATATGAAATCGAATATAATCAAAAGAAAAACAAAGGTTTTATTGTATAAAAGGTCTTTCATGATCAATATTAAGTTACGCATGTAACTTTGTCCCTGTCTCGAACAGATGAAATCATGATAAATATGTACGAAAGGAAGATTTTGAGATTTATTTTTGGAGAAGATCAGGAAATTGGAGTGTGGCGAAGAAGATCAAATTTAAAGCTCTATCAATCATATAAAGAATCTGACATTGTTTTCATCAAAATACAACGAATTAAATGGGCAGGTCGCGTTGTCAGAATGGAAGAAAACCGCATCACTGGAAAAGTCTTCAATGCCCAACCAATTGGCACACGAAGAAAAGGCAGACAAAATCTTCAGTGGATTGATGACCTTAGAAAAATATCTCCTAGTTTTGAAAACTAAGAATTGGAGAACACTAGCAGGAAGAAGGCTGGCCTGGAAAATGCTTCTTGAAAAGGCCCACCCTGGGCTGTCGAGCCACTGAGAAAGAAGGAATGGTTATTTATTATCTTTCAAATTTTTAGGAGTAAATCTTCGCGTGCCACTATTACAACTTCATTGTGCCACACTGGGGCATGTGTACCTTGGGGTTAGCCACCCCTACGCTAGAAGTCAAAAGCTTTAGATGTGTTGAGTGACAAGTAAAATAACAGTGATTTATCAAAAATAAACTTTATTTCCTCAACAACTACTAATAATTAAAACTAAGATTCGAATATATATATATATATATATATTTCTTTCGTCAGAGCGGAATTTGGGTAGACAGAAGAAACCCAGAAGACATTTCTTCCGACCAATGAAATTCAATAGGAAGTACTAACAGCCAATGAGACGTAAGGATCAAGAACCCTATATTATGAGTAAGAATGAATAATGAATGAATGGCATAAACAATGACCATCCGGTATTATGAAAGTACACTACAATAGAGCTTTTACTTACGTAGCCAGTGGCGTAATGGATAATGCGCCTGACTCAGTTCAGGAGAATCCAGGTTCGATTATCTACATGATCATTCGGTGTTATGAAAGTACACCACAAACTGAAATAAAAAAATACACATATAAATTATTCAGTAAAGCATCAGACATATAATAACATATTAATGACTTTAATTCAATCCTTTTAATACATTAACCGATTTTCAAACAATGCATAAATAATCATTAGATATTTTAATAGTTCTTTAAAATCCTCCAATTCAACTTCTCCGATGTGCAATACATAATTTCAAAGAGTCTTTTCTCTACGAAGTACGGTTGACAGTCTCATTATATCGTATGATGTTCATTTGCTTTTGAATAGACTAATCAAGAGCTACAATGTTCTAATTTTAAAGATTCCCCAGCCAATGACAGCAGCATCCACGCTCTTGGGAGTCCATCATCGCCCTTTCGTAAGCAAACATCGGAATTTCATAGCGAGCCAAAATTTAAACAAAAGCAGGAGTGAAATTAAAGGATATATCTCTCTCTTGAAACTGAATTGATAAGATCACAATAATGACATAGAGAGAGCTCAGTTCAATCAAGAGTTAGAAAATTTATACGACACTTTGGTCCGGACATCATGGCTCCTGAGGGAAAATAAAACGAACCGAGGGAAGGAAAGGGGGTGTTGATTATAAAGATTCCATCCCCCCTTCCATTTTGGAAAAGGATCAGGCGAAGTAATCTGTACTTTGCATATTTGATTCATTTCGGGATTGAGATTAACGCAATTAGAAATCCAGTCCATCGATAAATTATTTGACTTTCGCAAAAATGGCAGGCTTATGAAGGATGTGGTCACACACATCCGGGCTCTTGGTATTTTTCCCGAATATTCCAGAGTAGCCCTTAAGATGCGGTATTCTAATTGATGAATCTTTAATTAAAGTGATTGAATTTAAGATAAGGCGAGCGTTGGAAGAAGGGAATTGAGTCGAGTTTTCTCCTTGGGTGTAGTTTGGTATATTTAATAAACTTCGGGACAAAGTATTTTAATTTTATGGATAATGTTTGGTGTTGGAAGATGCACGTACGAGCTTTTGAATATACATCGGATCTCATTTTAATACAGGAATAAATAACGGTCTCTAAAACCGTAACTTGGACAAAACTGTAAACTGCTATCATAATCTATCGATTAGTTTCGTTTAAATTAATTCTAAAGCGTTCAACTAAATTCAGATGCCAGGGTTTTTTCTTCTGGGAACAAAAAATGTATTTTTTCACTTTGAAAATAAGACGGAAATAAAAATAATTTTCAATTTTTTTTCTGCTTATTACTAAAAGGAAATGTTTTTTCTTCTGGTTGTAATACGGTGTATAATTTTTTAAATAAGTTATTCCTTATCTAAACAAATATTTTTGGGAACGGATTGCAAAATTTTAAGTTGAATGCAAGAAACGCTGCCACGAAACGTTTTACAACTTACCTAAAATATTATGATTTTTACGAGAAACTTAAGGTCACGAACTAGTGTCAGGCATTGTCGAATAGTGGTGTCAATTCCTGGTACCACTGAAAACCCGTCTCTTTGAGGTACTGATGCACGTAAAATCTGCCGAGGCTTAAAGCTCTCACGTTTGGCATAATACAGAAATTTGGAGAATTAGATGCCAGCTTTGGTGTCTTCATCGTTCCTTGACATCTTTTACTTGCGAACTTTCGTTACATATTTTAATAAAAAAAAAGTAATTTTTGAGAACATTTCTTCATTTGGCAGAAATAAATATTATGACGTATATAGGGATTACTTATATAGAATTTTAATAACTTTGATAAAATAAATTTGATGAAATAATTTAATAAATTTTGTCAATTAATGTAATACATTTAATCAGTTAATTTCACAATTAAAGCAGTACATCCAATGTATTCTTTTTCCAGAAAGTAAAATGTAATGTTACTTTTTCGGTATTTCTATAAGGCATTCAATTAAAACAAACAACTGTCAAACTGTTCATTTTATGCTTAAATATAAAGAGTTGTTCAAAGATTAATTAATGGAAGCAAAAGGAACATTTAATATAAAGACAGAAAACTTTTAACTAAAACAAGTAATATAAAAAAAAATTTCTTAAGTCAATGCCTACTTAGATCAACAAAGAAAAATTTTATTTTAGCTACTTTTAATAAATAGTTATAATTAATATAAATATGCAAATACGTCCGACAGAATCACAACATTAAGTGTGATTAATTTTTATTAATTATCATTAAAGTATCGTATTGTCATCCAAAACAATTGTGTATATAAAATTTCAGTTCAACTGAATGCTTTAAAACGTAAGAGAAAATAACTTTTAAAGTTTTGACCCAAGTCGCTAAAAATGAAAACAATGTGGCTGTTTCTGTAATTCTTTAAATTATTAGTTTCAGTCAATTAATTTTAATTAATTATAATTAAATTATCGTATTTTTACTCAAAACAATAGTATATAGAAAATTTCAGCTCAAATGAGAGCTTTAAAGATGTGAGAAAAAAATATTTTCAAGTTTTGACACAAGTCGCCAAAAGGGTCGCTAAGTCACCAAAAATGATGCCAACGTGGTTGTATTTGTAATTTTTTTGTATAATTAGTTTTAATCACCTAATTTTCATTAATTATAATTAAATTACTGTATTGTCATCCAAAATAATCATGTATATAAAATTTCAGTTCAATTGAGTGTTTTAAAATGAATTTTATTAACGATTGAAAATTCCACGAAGATAAATAAATAAATATATAGAGTGTAAGTTAACAGTAGGAATTGAAAAATACATACATTTTTCGAAAATAGTTTGTATATGATTTAAGTACATATTTTTTTTTAAATCATCAATCTGGAGCTTCGTTTACAGAAAAAATAAAGATTTCAGTTTTTTTTTTTAGTACGCTTCCAAACTCTTGATTTCTATAACTCCGCAGTGGATTTCCAACAAAATTAACTAATATTTAAAAACACTTTCCAAAAACTGAGAAAATAAAAAAATAGAAAAATAAAAGAAAAAAAACTCCATTATTTTAATAAACAATCACGACAATATATATCTTAATACGCTCTCGTAACTTTACATATTGATGAACAACAACAATGACACTAGCTTGTAAAAAAAACCAACCGAAGTGCAATTCAAAAACACTATAAAAATGCTTCATAATCCCCGATCAGTGAGAAAAGCACTTTGCTTTAATGGGTGCTAATGTCATCCATCAGCATAGGAAAGAAAAACAGCTTTAGATTAAAAGCGAGACCCTACTTTGCAGTTTTACTACTTGCCAATTAGACAGCTAGGAAGGAACTTTCTGATAGTGAGTCTGTTTTAGTTATTTTTGAGAATTAGGAATGCATTAGTGGATGGGGGGTGGCCTTGGTGAGTGAGGGGGGGATTAAGTCCTCCTAATGCCTTTTATAAATTGAGAGGGTGGATAATGTATTTTTTGAGGGAAGTTATTTTAATAAATACTTTTCTGGAATAAATTTAGAATTGAGATCGATGTTTAAAAAATCTTGTTTGTAATTTGAGTTTTCCGAATCGATTCTGAATAAAATCTTGTTAGTCTGTGGAGTGAAAAGTTTTACTGGGGATTTTATATTTTGTATTAATCTATAAATTTAAGATAATGTATATATTTAAAAATACCTATTTTAAGAGAGTGAGAAAATATAGAGTCAAAAGCAAATGAATAATTACTACGTCAAATTTTAAATGTTATTCATAAGTAAAAACTGCAGTAATGTACTCCAGTTTTTTAAAATTTATTTTATTTAAATAAATCTTTTAAAGAATTATTTTTTAAATTTGGTTTTTTATCTTAAGTATTGGAGAGAATACTTATTTTTTTTTGACATAAATTGCCTTCTATTTTGTTAAAATTAATATTGTCTAAAATAAGGTTCCAATAGTATACCTCTAACTACAGTAACACTGATATTCACGTCAAATTACTTATAAATAAATATGAAAAGAATTCAATTGTTGGAAGAACATTGCCCAATAAGAATTTGGTGCTAAATCTATGCTGACATTGAAAATAAACATTTAGCACGGCGTAAAATTTTCATACCTTTCTCTTGAACCACTTTTATTAAATACTTGTAGAGCTGATAACTCCAAATATCATTCTTGTAAACTTATTTATTCTTCAATATCATTTTTTACTTATACAAATATCAGAGAAATTTAAAATTTCTTGAGTAAAATGCATGCACAATTGCAAATTTTATGATAAAATTAAATATGATTCTTGAAATTCTTAATAAGTGACCTATGCAGTTTTCTCCTTGAATTTCAGAATTATACGATATTTGATTAATTCCTTTTGCATCACTTAATGAATTAATATTAATACAACTAATACTCATATAGACGTAATAATAGCTGGAAAATATTGAAAATAAACAATACTAATAAATTCTTAGGGTTAAAACCAATTTTGATTGGCTGACTCTTATATCCTGAGAAATCGTATCGCACAGAATAATCTAAAAAATAACAAACAAAATAAAAAATTCGTAGAAGCTCTATAACTCACTCTAAAGTGAAATATAATGAAATATTTTCCCTTCATACAATATTTTCTCAAACATTTCCAAAGCTGTTTAACTCAAAAAATATATTTAAAAAATTAATTAAATGATGCCTATATCTGCAAGCATATGTGATAAAACACAGCATTCTAGAAATAAGAAATAGTTTATTTATATATAATGTGAAAAATTATTAAATATTAAAATTAATTGTATTAAATATTTTAGATAAAAAAATTATTTTTATTTAGATGGCCCTCATTGATCCTTGTACTGGTTTGAAATAATTTATTATAATACCAGATTTTAAAGAAAATATGCTTCTGTGATGTGCGATAAATTGTGACTGTGCCATAATGTCATAAAAGTAAGATATAATTTAATATACGGAAATACTAGAGTGAAGCTTACTTGTAATTGATGTTATTTCTGGTATTGTATGTAAATGTATTGGTATAACAATCAGCTTAAAATAATTATGAAAAGAGTAACTTTAATTTGTTGCAGCTAGTGGCGCACACAAGGGGGGGTCCTAGGGTCCGAACCCCCAAAGCCCTTGATTTTTTGCCGATTGATTATAATTCTAAGTATATAGTACGTAAAATTTAATTAAGTATTTGTTATTAATGATTAATTTTATTAATTAATGCTAATTATTTATTCAATAATTAGTTTTTTACTGTGTTTTTTCCCGAAAATCGACAAAATCCAAAGGAGCATGATACAAGAATGGTGAACTTTCGACCTCGGACCCCTCCTTGAAAAATTTCTGTGTGCGCTACTGGTTGCAGCTATTGGTATGGCTGGAATAAATCTCTTCTACTAGTGCTAGAGGTATACGGAATCTTTATTGATGCGACCGATCTTTTAATTCTAATTGGTTGTAAAAATAGTAATATGTGGTTACGGTAAGAATTCCAAGTGAAGACGGGATTTAATGAAATAAAAATGCTTAATTTCCTTCATATGATTGTTGATACAAGCTTATTCCTGATTCTTCTATCAACTGTACTATGATACGTGACAGGAAATTAACCTTTAACCTTTAGTAAGGCCTTGTATATAAATTAAGACTACAAGTTAAATGTCATCCTTTTGAAAAAATTTCCTCTCAAAACTAATTTTGCTTTTAATAGTATCATACATGCGTTGGATTATTTTCCATTAAAAAAAAATCAACGGTCTTCCTCAAAACGGGTGCCAATAGCGACCGAAAAATTCTCTGAATGGTTTTCTTCATTAAAACGTATGTCGATAGCATCATAAACTTGAAAATTCTACCCAAACACTATTCCATTGAGTAACTAAGCCAACTGGCCCACTGGCTCTTAGTAATAATAGTGTAATGGCGCGAATCTGAATGGTGAGTGAAATCTCCTCTGGCGAAGATTAAACCTCCTTAAGATCCTTAATGCTTCCCATCAGAAGACATCTTCATAAGGAGGGTCATAGCCCCTTCGTCATTCACGGAGGGATAATTAAATTCCGCCATCAATGACCCGGGTGGTGGATAATCTACGATGAAAGGCGGTTCCTGACACCTTCAGATCATATTCCTCAGCCCCAACACATCAGCTGCTTCCACAATGTTCGCCCATTGATGAGTGCATACAGGCATCCAATGGGTTTTGTCCTGGAAAATAAACATTGATTGTTCACTTGTGTAGTTAATCCTTTACTATTTGAGTATTCCCAATAATGTTGCTGTTTGCAATCATTTATGTTATTTATTAAAAATAGGTTTATTGGATCGATTTCTTTGCAAAAGGAGATGGTTTAGAGTAAAGCTGAACTGTGTCTTATTGTATAGGGGGCAATTTCTGAAAATCGCGTGTACAACTGTGCTTTTTAATGTGAAAATTATTATAGTATTTCACCTTATTGTCTTAGTGTTAACTTAACATATAAAAGAAATTCATACAGGTTTTTATAATATTCAGTACTTGAAGATACGTATGTAAAAGTGGTAAACATTAAATCAATGAAATTATTTTTTTATACTATGTAGCTGTGTATTACAGCATAAGAATTCACATTTAAAAAAAGTAAGAACTAATGTTTTTTCTGATAAATTACAGTTTCTATATTACAATAAGATATCTGAATTAATATTTAGATTATGAATAATAGTTTCTTGGTAATCAATTATGTGGACATTTCCATTTTTTTTAACGAAGTCTTCTCTTTTAATTAAACAATCCTTCTCCTACGACTATTAAACTTCAAATATATATAAGGTTGTGAAAAAAGAAATCCATTATTTTTTCGGTAGATGGTTGTAGTGTCGATATCTCGTGAAGTATCGATCAAACAATTTCAAATTTATGCTCGTTGTCAAGGTGATATTTGACACTAAACAAATTACTTTGCTGTTTTTTGTTTGGTCTATTCAATTGTGAGTTACAGGGTGTTAAAAATAGAAGTCAACAAAGAGAAAATTTGATACATTTTAGTTTTTCTTTGATAAAGACGAAAATGCAAGCCAAGTGGCTAAAATTCTGAATGGTGTTTATGGTGCCGATACTGTAACAGCTAATTACGTGCAATTTTGGTTTCATCGATTCCGTTCAGGCATTTTTGATGTTAAAGTTGCCCCGCGCCCGTCAACGTAAATGTCGATAAAATCACATAAATAATCGAAGTTGACCGGCATGTTAGTAGTCGTAGCATCGCCCGGGAGCTAAAGATAGACCATAAAACAGTTTTAAGCCATTTGAGCAAAATTGGATTTAAAAAGAAGCTCGATGTTTGGGTATCACACCAAATAACACCAAAAAACATGATGAATCAAATTTCCCTCTACGAAACAGTGGCCAAACGGAATGAAATCGACTCATTTCTTAAGCGGATGTTGGCTGGGGATGAGAAATGGGTCACATACAACAATATTGTGCAAAAACGATCGTGGTCAAAGCACGGTGAAATAGCTCAAACGGTGGCCAAACCAGAACTAACATCCAGGAAGGTTCTACTGTGTATTTGGTGGGACTGGAAAGGAATTATTTATTATGGATTGCTTCTGTAGCTTCCGTTGCTTTCCCAACTGATAAATTTATATATCTACTGTCAACAACTGGACTGTTTGAAGCTAGTGACTGACTAGAAACGGCCAGAGTTGGCCAACAGAAGAGGTGTTGCATTCCATTAGGACGCCAGGCCACACACGTCTGTAGTGACTCTCCAGAAACTCTGGGAGCTTGATTGGAAAGTTTTAATGCTTCCACCATATAGTCCGGACCTGGCACCAAACGATTACGACCTTTTTCTGGCATTGCATAACTTCCAGAGTGATAAGAAACGGTTGAAGAGAAAATTGTGAAAAACGATTACTAGAGTTTTTCACCAATAAAGGTCTAGACTTCTAGGAGAGAGGCAATATGAAGCTACTTTTAAAATGGAAACAAATTATACAACAAAACGGTACATATTTGACCCAAATCGGACAATCCAAAACATGTTAAATAAAGTTTTGAATTTCATGCTAAAATAAGGGATTTCTTTTTCCCGAACCTAATATATACTAACTAATCTGCATATCAAGGTTTCTTCGTGAGAGGGATGGCTGTGAAATAATTCGATTGCTGACACCAAAGATTCCTCAAGAGGATTAATAGAAATTCATGTAAATTCCCGTCACAATGTGTTACTTTTAATTAATAAATATTTTAAGTAAGTTACGTTTAAGTAACAAGGATAAGTATTATGTCTTTCCAATTTTTAAATTTGATCAGACTGCAAAATAATTTTAAATAAAAGGTATCAAGAATACCAAGTACCAGGTACTTTGATACAGAAAGGCTGTCAACTGCCTGAAGAAGAAATCTTCATAGATTTCCCACACCAAGAGTCGAAATCAAAAGGCAATTTAGTTATAAATCACTGTTTGAATTTTGGGCAAGGGTAGATGATGAATTTTCAGCTCAAACCAAAATTATTTCTTAAACTGTTTCCATTTCCAACTCTATTAATTATAAAGTTTTATTCTTAATTTCGTATTGATAAATTAATTATCGAATACATCGTGCAGTTCTAGTACATTTATAAGTATATTACAGTCGAACCTCTATACTGCGAATTTTTCTATACAGCGAACTTTTTCCTGGAACCTTGAAATTTCACGATTTTCTTCGTAAAATAACCTCTCTATAGCGAAATGCATTTTCTATGTAACGAACATTTTCTTTTGTGATTCAATTTTTGTTCTCCCTATTTTAAAGTATTTGTGAACATTTCAAGTTATTCTCTCTTTAACACAATTTATGGAGGTCATAAATCTTGAATTGGTTTTATTAGATCCCAACTCGCTGAGAGCAATAGAGTTCTGGACGTTTCATCCAAGGAGTGCAACCTTTAACCCCCATTATCCAGTTCACTAGAAACATCTTTAATATCTCCTTTCACACTCAGTGTAATTTTCCCGTGTCTCCGTTATAAAATAATGTATGTTTAATATTACTTGTATGCTTTATAAATTAGAAAATGTACTTAAAATTTATTAATTTTAATATAAAATTATTCTTAATATTGAAAATACAGTGACACATTCTGCATGCTTTTTCTGTTTTACTTGCAGTTTTCTTCCTTTTTTTAAAAGGGTAAAATAATAAAATAAACATATATTAACTTTAAGAAAGGTGTGAATAATTACTTTTCTAATATATAGTGTTTATGAATTTAAAATTTGTTTTATGTGGTTTATATATATAAAGTATATTGAAAAGATGAACCTCTATATAACGAATTTTCCGTATAACGAACTTTTTTCCGGGATTTAGCGACTTCGTTACATAGAGGTCCGACTGTATATTAGGGTAAATGTGCATTTCATTTTTGTTATGTTAAAAAAGTTTTTAGTTTTTAAATAACTTTTTGTTTTAGACTTTATAATGTGCTTGCCCCTCCCACCACACACAGCTTGAGAACCACTGCCTTAGGCTATTGAAAATGCGTGGAAGATTATTAATATGAAACAAAAATTATTTTATTTCTTAGAAAACTAACTTTGTTTACTCCTCAAAGTATCAGTAAATTAAGAATTTTGTTATTTTTACTGGCATCCGTCAAACATTTTCGAACGCAATTTTTACATGATAAAAAATCAGGGAACCTTTTAAAAATAACTCAATTTTTTTCAATTATTTTACTGTGTAGTACTTCATTTTTCTCCTTGCAATTTTTCACATTTTTGTTTTCTTAAGTGAACAGTATGAAAATGGAATTTAAACTTTTTAATTATTTATCTTTAAAATACTAGAAAAACAAATAAATATTTAAACAAGAATCGAAATTCTGTTTGAAATTTTTTTAAGGAAGAGCTGAATACTGTTTTTGATTTAAATTCAGTAAGTTTATTGTAATTACAATGGTAAAAAAATTCAAAGTATTGAATGTGGAGAGATAGCAATTAAAATGATGTTTGTACATTTTCAATAAAAACTTATTCGTGAAAAAAAAAGTTTGTTTTACTTAATAAAAATTATTCAATGTGATCTGTTGATTTGTTTTAAAAATTTGATGATTATAATTTGATGATTAATATAAATTTGATGATTTATAAATAACGCTTTTTGAATGCTAACATTATAATTTTTTAAAATTATTTAACTATTTTTGTATAGAGTTCTGAGAATTTAATATTTGTTTCATTGCTATCTTGTAGTACAACTTAAATACGCCATAGCCGTTTCAGAAAAATTTACATAAACTGAATATAAATTGTTATTAACAACGAACAATATGCATATTATAGAGGGTTGACGCATGAATATGATTTTCAGTTTCGAAAATTATTTTCCTCGTTTTTAAAGTTTGAAGTTAAAAAAAGGGAAAGATAAGTACAAATATGTCTTCTTATAATTAAAAATGTTCTTATCAAGTACAAAACACTCCGAAAAGGAGAAAAATATTCAACAAAAGTATCCCCTGAGTCACAATCGAATACAATTTATATTCCAAAGTCAAAATTTTTCTTTTTTATCACCTCTTTAAAGTCTCGATCAATTCGGCTCCAAAAATAATTTGGAAAGACTGTTTCAAAGATTTCTTGATGCATTCAAAAGGAATAATTATCGACGCAAAAGAGAAAAAAACCGCGAACCGATAAAACTCTTTCAAACAATTCCTCTCTTGTGATTTATTTCTAATTTTTAACCAAAGAGAGTGAAAATGATCGACTTCCCCTCATCCCAACTTTTTTTTTCTTTCCCGTTATCATTTCAAAATTTACTTACTCCACTTCTTTTTTTGAAAAGGTTAGTCTTTTCACAAATTATGTGACTCCTGAAACAATGATGATTAAAATTAATTCAATTAAAAACAACGTAATTCGAGAGTATTAATTACATTACAAAGTAATTGAGCAAGAATGGAAATCGTTTTTTTTTCCACCTTGATTAATTTTAATTAATGTTTTAATTGTTGTTTTTAACAAAAGGACGGATATCTTGAATGGATAAAACTCGTTTGAGTCTTTTCTCTTGCTATTTTAATAATTTTGTCGCGCCTTTCTACGACGGAGAGTTTTGGTTTATTAAAATAAGTTTTGGCGAAAAGGAAGAAAAAAGAAAAACTATTGAAGTTTTAAGTAAATACAATGTATTCCACAGAATTTAATTAAATAAAAATGAATAAATTTTACTTAAATAACAATTAAGTGAATGCCAAAGTGTGAAAACTGTAGAAGTGATTTTTGAAGTTACTAATAAGATTATTCTTTTGAAAATAAGATAACAAAGTGTGTTAATTGGATTTGTTTTGTTTCAACTCTTCGAACAGTTAAACTCATACGCCTCGATAGATTTAATAAGCACTATAAGTGGCTAAGTTCCCCAGTTTATTAATTGGGATCAAATTAACTTTTACTTTTGTAAGCTTAGCATCTGAAAGCAGATTTACAAATAAATTTTCACTTTTAATAAATCAATGTAATTTTGCTAGTATATTTCATAGTATTTTTGAATAGAATATGAATATATTCAATAATAAATTTTACAAATAATTATTCAATCCATAACATATCATGTATCTTTTATGCTTATACTTTTAACCTTAAACATATATCGACTCTTATTGCTACGTGGTTCAAATGCTAAAAAAGTCCATACAGTTAACAGGTATAGATTCTTTAAATTCATTCTGGGATTCTATAATTAATACAGTCGATTTTCTTCTAACAGTAAGCAATTCTTAAAGTATCTAGTAATAGCATTCGAATACAAGTTTTCTAAAATGCCACGCAATTAGTAATTTTATGTTATTTTCTTGGAGCTTGTGACTTAAATTAATGAAAAACACAATTCAAGAAATTATATAACAATTTCAAATTTTTGAAATGAAGTATTTTAGGTAAAATTTGATGAGAATTATACCGAAATTCACAAAACACTCTACTTGGAATTCAAAGCATTCTTATTAAATTATTTTTTACACAACGTATTTAATATAATTAGGCAAGGAACAAATTTAAAATATATTTGCAGCTACCAAAAAATAACTTATTGTCTATTTTCTTACAGAAAATTTTATAAAATGTTTCTTTTAGCTCATTGCCTTTATTATGCTTTATTATTTAAATAACATTTACTCTAACAGTGAATGAAATACATTCATAAATTTTTAAGATATTAGGTCTTAAGTATCTTAACTTTGACAAAAAATATTTTAAAAAAAAGACATTTAAAGTATCGATTCTTTTTTTACTAAAGTATGCTTATTATCAGATATTTAAGATTCATTTTTATAGCCTCTTTCTCTATTTCATCAATTTTTTTTTCTTTTTGGTAGCTTGATTTTTTTTCCTACACAAAATGGCAAAGATAAAAAAAAAGTTTGAATTACAGTTAAACATTTTTCGTGGCTGGAAGGATGCGGGTCTGAGAGGATTCAAGGAAGAAACAGACATCATCAGAAATAACTAATTTTATTTAATCTTTAACACTTTACGAAATCTGTAACTTAGTAACTTAACTCCGGTAGCAATATGAAATACTAACCCGTAATCAGATAACTAAATTATGGATGGCACTTATCTTGATTGATGCTCCTTGTATGATCCTGTTCGCAGCCTGATAGCTCGTTCAGCTCCAAGCTTGGTTACCTAATCACTCCCTGATGAATTCTCTGTCAAATATTAATCTTAAGATACTCGACCACCAGCCGTTGCTTACTAACACTTGGATTTCAGCTTAACAATCAATTCTTAACCATTAAATTGAATACTCAACGACTGGCACTTAAATAGTACTTACATTTGCATAAAATCAAGTCATCTCTACGGAAAGCTGTTTTTAAACAAAAATCCCAGTTAAAGAACATTTTCCGCTAGTGGATTAGTAGAAGACCCGAATAGAACCCGTTACACATTGATTCAGAAACGTAGGCAGATATCTTAATGGTACAAAGACAAAAATCCCTCAAGTATTGAATACAAACATCCTGTTCCGTAATCAAACTTTCTCATAGAGCAAATGAAACTCACACTAATTGTAAAATATTTGTTTTCCATGTTGCTTCCCAGCTGTGATTCCCAAATGTTGAGAAGAATATTTTAAGAACATCGGAAGTTCTCTTCGAATCGTCAAGTTTGAAGACCAAAATTATTGCCATGATCATTCCTTAGAATTAATGTGTGTGTGTCTGAAGAGCCTTTTCTTTTCCCCTAAAATGATCTTTCCAGCCACTATACTTTTTAGGGGGGAAAAGCGAACAGAGTTTGCCATTTCTATAATAATAAATATTTTTTCCCACATTGAACTTGTCAGAATAATGGTTTCTGTATCACAAAACCATACTTTTTCCAATGGTATGCTGATAATGTTATTTTAATAAGAAATTATTACTCAAAAAAACTTCCAAATGATAATTCAACAAAAGTATACTAGATATTAACAAAAATGCAGTGTTCCATTAATGGTTTAAAATTTTATGTTTTGCGTATTCCGCATGACCCCTTTTTTTTTTTGTCGTTTTGAAATAGTATAATGTATTCAAACAGTTCCTTCAATATCCAACTGTACTGATGATCATCATTATTATTCTCATGTCATCTCTAGTCAAAGCCTGAAGCAGTCTTATTCTTTTGACTCTTCACATACATTCGCGGTTTCTTCCATCATTCTTCATATGTGTTCATCATTCACTTCCGTAATCTTAGTTAGTATTTGTAAAAAAAAAAAACACTTTTTTACTGATATTTATTTTTTTTAAAACCCATGTAATGTGCCTTAATTATTTCAATCTTTTCTTTTGGATTAATAATGTATTGTATCCTCTGCTTTTCTATTTATCAGTTAATTATCCGCAATAGGGATAAAACGTATTTTTTGAGAGAATTTAGCTATTTATGATCCATTAATTTATAAGATATCAGATTATTTTTTACTTGAACGGTCTATCGTTAGTTATTTCATAGTATAACTAGGTAAAGTGTGGAATTTTTCATCTGTTTTATACTGTAAGTGCAACGTTATAATCGTGTTGGTTGATTGATTGAGGGTTTATTAAAGTCGCAAGGAGGATGTATATGAGTGCTATAATGGAAAGAACTTTCTGATTTTGAACCTCGGTCAAATGATGAGGATGGTACCTGCAACTCCATTTTCCAAACTTCCAGCAATGCCAATGTAAGGAATTTAATGTCTTAACAGATTTAAGGTATTCCACAGCTTCTCTACATGGATAATCATACTAGAGTTACACTCAAAAAAGAAGTCATAACAAGATACATTTTTTACTTTTAGTTACCTTTCCTTACGAAAAAATTGGGACTTCCAAATAAAAATCATAGCCACTCTATCAAAATTTGTATTTGCTATTATTGTCAATTAATTTACTGTTTAACATCCTTTGTAGATTCCTGCAGAAAACCAATCTATTATGTATTTTTATATAATTCGTATTGTTCATTACGCCTTCTGGTTCGATAACTTCATAAAATAGTAATTACAGTCGGACCTCTACATAACTAAGTTGCTAAATCCTGGAAAAAAGTTCGTTATATAGAGGTTCATATTTTTAATATACTTTATAAACCAACCACATAAAACAAATTTTAAGTTCATAAACACTATATCTTAAAAAAGTAATTATTCACACTTTTTTAAAATTAATATATATTTATTTAATATATCTTGCCCATCAAAGAAGAAAGAAAGAAAAACTGCAAGGAAAACAAGAAAAAAGAATGTCGAAGAATTCACTGTATTTTTAATACTAAGAAAATAATTTTATACTAAAATTAACGAATTTTAAGGACGTTTTATAATTTAAAGCATACAAGTAATATTAAACATACATTATTTTATAATTAGAACACGGGACAACTCCACTGAGGGTGAAAAACGATGTTGAAGATGTTTCTAGGGAACTGGGGGTTAAAAACTGCACTTCTTCGATGAAACGTATAGAAATCTACTGCTCTCTCCGTTTTGGGATCTAATAAAACCAGTTCAAGATTTATGACCATCATAAAATGTGTTAAAGAGAGGCCGCGGGTAGCCTAGTGGTTAGAGCACCGGACTCCGGACCGGAAGGCCTGGGTTCGATGCCCGTACCGCGAAATACCCTCCGAGTGCACGCGGAGCCCGTGCTCGTTAAATCAGTGGGTCCGAAAGTCTTGTGGGCTGATTCACGAGTGCAGGAAACTGGAGAAAATTTCCCTCCAATTCAGTTTCATGCCTAAATTGTGGAGGTGGAGATAGGTGGTGTCGCCATCTATTGTTCCTTCGGGAAAGCCTCTGACCACCCCACAGTGTTATCCCTCTAAATTGGAGTGGAATCAGGCCAAACCGTACTGTCACCTGTATGGTGCTCAAAGCTACGGCTAACGACAGGCGTAGGTCATGATGAATTTCATGGGCCTTGATCTGGCCTTTGCCGATCAGGTGGCATTAGTAACAACAACAACAAAGAGAGAATAACGTGAAAGTGTTTTCAGAAATACTTAAAAAAAAAATGAATCACAAAAGTAGAAGTTCGTTATATAGAAAATGCACTTCGGTATAGAAAGGTTATTTTACGAAGAAAATCGTCAAATGTTCTTGGTTTCTGAAAAAGTTCGCTGTATCGAAAAATTCGCAATATAGAGGTTCGTTATACAGAGGTTCATCTGTATTTTCCCTGCGAAACGACCTTTTGTTGCAATAGCAGCAAAAATTTGATTGATTCAAAATAAAGCTCAAATTATCAACGATTTGTTTATTCGACTTTTAAAGCAAAATTTTAGGAATCGAGCGAAAAATTTGAATTATAAAAGTTCCACTGTATGCATATTTATTTCTTATTTCAGTTTGCCTTCTATAACAAATTCAGGCGGAACAAAATATTTAGCTTAAAACAAAACCCCAACAATATTTAATAAATCTAAAATCCAGATTTTCGTAACAAGTGTGAATTGAAACTTCAATCGTATCAAAGATTTCATCCTTTTTGTTCCATGTCTGTATGCCTCCTCCCTCAGAGTAAAAACAAAAATAAAGCGGCTTCAAACAAGAAATCTGCCAAATCCATCAAACCGAATTTCTAAAGCAATAATCGTGTCAAAAACAGAGCTATAAGTCATCGCCGTCGGCAGAAAGCACGTCGAATTATCTATCAAATTTTAGAATGTGTCTGACATTTGCCATCATCAACAAACCACACTCTACTGTTTTTGTCATAAGTATTGTTTTAATACTGGATATGAATTGATGTAATAATCAGTGACGAATGGAGAAAAACTGACAGGTAGTTTTGAAAGGAAACGAAATATAGATAAGATCTATAGAAAGTATTGGTGAAATACAAACTTTGGGTGGAATTATTTTTCCTTGTTTTATCATAATAATGGTATTTTCCTTTGGGAGCATTATTTATTTTTTTTTTTTTTTTTTCTTATTGAGATTGTATGATGAAAGATGTATTTTTCACGTAAAGAAATTACTTTTGCATAAATAAATGATTAAGTCGAAATCAAAAAGTTCGAACATTAACAATTCTAATCTGACATGTTTAGATACATCATTTCCTGAGAATGTGTGTGCATGATAACCTGGAAAATGCTTTGGAGAAGTTTAATAAATACTCAAGTAAGTAGGAAAAGGATATTTTAAGAAAAAAAATTTTTTTAGATTGCTTTTAAAAACTTTGAAGAAAAAATGTTTTGAAATCCTCAAAAGTACTCTTTTTTTCCCCCTTAAGATAAATGGATTTGGAAAAATATTAGGAATCATGAAACAGGGTGGTATAATGGTTTGAATTTGTTTTACGTAAAAATAATGAATGGAATATTGATGTTATTTTTGGTATCATGATTATATGCCCTTTTTTATTGAAATAATCTATAAAAAGCTATTAAATGATTCTCAAAACATCATTCCATACAAGTGATTGATAATTATTCATTTAAAAATATCCATAAATTTGTAAAAATGTTGGGAATCTCAGAGCTATTTATTAAAGATCTCGGTAATGATAATAAAAGAAAATTACGGAGTAAGAAAAATCTTAGGCATTAAATTTTACAGTTTTATCAAAGCTTTAAGAAAATCTGTTCAAAGCAAAATAAAAATAATTCAACTATGAATAAATATGCATAAGCAATTTATTCAACCACAAATTATATTGCATCTTACTTTTAATGCAATATTTTAAGACCTTCACATGATTTTAAAAATTGATCATTAATTATTATAAGGAGTAAGTTTTATATTTTGGCTGAGAGAGAATTCAATTTCACCTGAGACGTTTCTGGAGAAATTTCTAGAGTCTCGAAACTTCAAGAATTCATGAAAATAGTTTATTAACTCAATTTATAAAAGTTAACTCAATCAAATGAGACTTAAATAACTTATGTTTGCAACAATATGATTTATCATTGCATACTAAATTATTTAATTTTTATATAAATTCTCTCAGGTTCTGATGTTATTATCAAATATATAATTTTATACTTATCCCTCGTTCACAAAAAATTGTGTTTAACATAATTGTACATCATCCAATTATCCCTTTTGTATACCATATGCAAACTAGCATCTTTCATTTGTATATAAATGGAAGAACAGTCGGACATTCATTTAACGTACCTCTATTTTTCGGTTTTTTAAATTTTTTTTTGTATACTATTTTCTTCATAAATAACCCTTGAAATAGCTAGGTGCATTTTCTAAGTGCGAATTTTTCCCCTTGGTATTCGACTTTTTTCTTCCCTATTTTTAAAATATTTCTGAACATTTAAAATTACTCTTTTTTTAATACATTTTATGGTGATTAATGGTCTTGAACTGGCTTTATACCAGTTGCTTAACTCGTCGAAAGCAATAAAACGAAATCAATTTTTGGAACAAAAAATTGAAACAAAACTAACAGAATTTATCAATAATTAAATTTAAGAATGCATGTGGTCATGTATGTATGCTTAAAATTACTGATTATAAAAGAAAATAAGTTTTAAAATTACTTGTAGGCTTAAAATAAGAGAAAATGTCACTAAAATACATTAATTTTAATATAAAACTTTTTCTTACAGTTGAAAATACAGTGTATTCCTGGCCAATGAATTTTTTTTTTTTGTATATTTCCTTGCAGATTTTTTTTTAATGGATAAGATACATGAAATAAATAGTTATTAATTTACAATAGAAATGTGAATTTTTACTTTTTATATATACAATAAATAGTGTTTATGAATCTAAAATTTATTTCATGTGGTTTATAAGGAATATTAAAAGATAAATCTCAATTTAACGAATTTTCCAAGCAATGAACTTTTTTTCAGGATTTAGTGAGTTCGTAAATAGAGGTCCGATTGCATTTTAAAGGAATATTAGCATCTTTGGAGTCATCCTTCAAAATCAAAAATAAACTTTTGAATTTTCAACAGAAAAGATGCTAGTTTTATATTGCGTCTTGGTTTAGGCTTTATATTCGCATCTAGGGTAAAGCAATTTAAGTGCATGATATCGTATAGCCGGTAGGACATTACACAAGGTTGTCATTTTTCAAAAGATGTACAGAATACCACATTGCTTTGTCTCGCCTCTTTTACTCTCCCTGGTCGTACCAGAACAATGAGTCATGTTTCATATTCGCTTATTCATTTCTCGAAATGCAACTGCGTGTCTCTGGAATGTTGAGAAGGGTGAATTCCAGGAACACCCCACCCTTGCATGGAGCACGGTTCTGGATCCATTGCAGTCGAGCTTCTTTATCATTGCCCCTGACATAATTGTTCTGAAAATAGTTCTTCTACAGACGAATGGAAAATACTTTTCTGCCCTCGTAGAGTATTGCTATGATATAGTTGCTACGTTAAATAATCGTTTGTGCAATATGAGGGTGTATGTTACGATAATTTAGTAACTGTAATGATTCAAAGAGGTGTGTTGCTCTGAGTAGAAGTCAACAATTCATTTTTATACGGTACCAAAAGAACGCAAGAAACCTTCTTTAAAAAGGGCGATTTTTATGGTGAAATAGAGATATTTTCCATTTTAGTTATCCTAAAACCATGTAAACCGAAAAGAAATAAAAATAAAATACATTTATACATTCATCATTGCAGCTTCGATACACTTAACATAAATCATTTATACAGAGTGGTCCCGAATTCATGGTACAAACTTTAAGAGTAGATGCAGGACATTGTGTGTAACAATCATTTATTGTACAAGAATGTATATGAACACAAGTGACGCGGTGAGTCGCATAAACTGGGTAAATAAAAGAAAAGAAAAATGGAGTTATCGGTTGGTTGCGTTGCCGGTAGGAGGCAGTAGATGTTTTGCCACCGTTCAACAAATTTCATCTCAGTTGGGGTACGCGCCATTCGCAATTGTGCTGACATCCACGATAGGAGACTTTACGTATGTCGTACATGTATGCAGACGCCATGCAAATAGTAATGGCAGACCCGCGCTACGAATGCATCGCGCACAGTTACCTGATGGGCAAAGGCCGGATCACAGAATTTTTCATCGGTTACAACGTCAACTTTGTAAAACACGTTCGTTCCACGTCACCAGATATGATTCTGGTCAACGAAGAGCTGTATGCTGTCCAAGCCTGGAAGAAAGCATTTTGAACGTTTTTCGGGCTGATACACCCGAGTCAAGCACATGATCTCTTGCTCATCACGTGTGAGTTCCTCAGACCATTTGTAGGGTTAAACAAAAATAGCTTACACCCCTTCCATTTTCAGCGACTACAAGCTTTGAATCGGGCAAGCTATGCTCTCTCCACCTGAACTTTTGCCAGAGGGTGGTTCACCAATTTGCGCTGCAGCTGAACTTCATACCTCATGTGCTGAACAGTTATGAACACTTGTCAACGACGCTTTCAATAAACATTTTGTCTTTCCTTTCGTCTCTTATTTTTTGTGTTTGTGCTTCACCGTGCCTCTTGCATCTATATATTCCTATACAATAAATAATTGTTACAATGTCTTGTACCTACTCTTACATATTGTACCATGAATTTAGGACCACCTTGTATATTTAAACAAGCCTTTACCCACTCACTTCGCAAGGTATTTCAGGATGTTGTGTGGCTATATATTGCTTTTAAGTTCTTGTGCGATATCTAAGTCATAATTTGAGCTTTCGAAACATTTGAAACATTTCTAAACATTTTTTTTTTTAATTTTTTTATTTAAAAATTATAAAAATTGAATTTTTGCATGTGTATTTTTCGCCCCGTAACTCTCTCCCCCTCTTGGTAATCGATTTCTACAAAATCTGTTCAAAACGGACCTCTAATATCAATGAAAGAAACACCTTTGCCAGAAATTCGTCTGAAGACTTAAAAGTTAAAACAGGTGAATTTCTTTCGCCGATAACATCCCTACAACTTTATTTAATTCCTCTTGGGAGTCTTATAACCAGACCTTATTTTTTTATTGTGTAGCGTAATAATATATTACTGTGTTTCCTTACATGTTTTATGTTGTTCCGTAAGCATAAATATGTGCTACAATAAGGTATATTAACACAAATTAAAGTAAATATGTGATAATGACGGATAATTCTATGGTAAAAGTACTTTCCTGAGGTCAATAATTGAAATTTTTATAAATTATTTTTATGTACTCCAAACACTTTTTTTACACGGTAGATACGTTCCTTAGAAATCTGTGGGAAAAAAATAGAGATAGTAAAAAAATTTACGCGACTTATTGAAAATTTGGAGATACCTTCCTCAACTTTAAAAAATCACAAAAGCTGAAAGAACTCCACATATTTTCCCATAAAATACATTATAGTTTTTACATATTATCATTCATTATATAAATATAAATCTTACATACTTATAAAACAAAAACAATTTATTTTTATTACAAAAAAAATTAAAATTAGTGTACAGTGAAAATTTTGTCTATAATTAGAAACAATATATACAATTTCAAACTGAAATTAACTCCTCCTAACTCTTAACTAACAACTACTCTTCGCTCCTGGATAACAAGCATGCACGTTTATTACGAACTGGATCAGAAATGCTATTACCGGGAGATGTTTCAGATAAGGCAAATCGGGAGAAGTTGCCACAAATAAGGACTTTTCGATTAGTACATTGAAAATTGAAATAACAAGACCATGAAAAAAATACACTTTATTGGTTATGTATACAAGTTAATTCTTTTCTTAGTATGAAAATGAATAAGAAATTTAATATTAAAGAGATTCGTTTAATTGTGGCATCTTCCCCATATATACGGGGAAGATGCGACCAGTCATGGTGTAACATGGTACCACAGTAAATAAAAAAAATGAGACAAACATTACAAAATTAAATGTGAAATAACAATAACTATAGAAAAACAAAACAAAAAAAATTATTTCATAATTATAGTTTGCTAAAAAACGAAGTTACCTGCAGAACGGTCTACAGCAGGCTGAAGTAGTAGTCGACTTCAGCTCTGCACATCCACGTCTTATGGAGATCCTCTGTGGCATCCTCACAGCCTAATTATTAATTGTAGTTATATTTTATACGATAATATACAGTGTTATGAAATGAAAAAAAATTAAAGTTCCTTTCATTTATTTCTCAACCATGTGGCGGTTTCCTTCAAGTATAAGGGGCAGATGCCACACACGATTATTTCCTTATTGCTGCAGTATTATGGTCGTTTCTACATGCATCGTATGTGTAACATTATGCGTAACTCACTTATATTGCTAATATGTTATTAAAAATAACAAATACGTTTATGAACTTTCAGTATGAAGAACGGAATATTGTAAAAGATGTAATCACCACTTTAAATGCTCACAAGATCAAAAAATAAGGCAGATTAAAGATGATTAATTCAGATAAATTCACAAACCACACTCAATGTTGGACCAGACTCTTTATACAAGTGGCTCAAAATTGCCATCCATCGACGCATAAAAGTACTATTAACAAACTGGCATCTTCCCACGAATTACCTTATGTCTAGCATAACTGTCGGTTTTGATTGATATGAAGATCGTTCATTGCTAACGTCCTCTGTTAGTTTCTTAACATATCTGTTGTTTTTTGTTTCTCAAGTTACTTATATAGTTTTAGATATCCTGCTACACAAAATTTATGGTTACGTTGAAATTATAATGCACACTCTATGTCAGGATCTTGAGTAAGAAAATTACTCAAGCCCTTCACTAATTAAATCGGCTGTTAATAGCTGAATTTTATCTTCCACTTCGTCATTATCGATTTCTTTATTATCATAAATTGTTATATAAATTGGATCAAATCTTCCTTATCCTCAAATTTTTGTGAAATTCGCGTCAAGATAAAAAAATTTATGTTTAAAAAAAATCGTTACATTCGTGTACCATAGCGTTTCTTAAAATGTAGGGCGCACCCCTCTAGAGGGTGCTATAACTCTAAGAGGGGGGGGGGGCTCAAGCATATTGAACAGTCAAAAACAAAAGATTATTTAAGAAAATTATTAATTTATGGAAAAAGCAAACAAACAAAATACATTCTGACAAAAATAAAATACATATTTATGCTGATATAATACACTTATAAATGTATCAGTACTGCACAATGTATTTTATAATTAATTTAACAATACTAAGTTAAGAACACGTTTAAAAATTACCAGTGACCCCATGGACTGGTCATGTAAAAAATTACATCCAGAAATTAATATTTATCTTGATAATTTGTACGGTTTATAATTAATCCTTTAAAACTACCGGTTAAAAGTTACGCAGATCTCTCCCCAATGCCACCGTTTTCCACATAGGCGAGCGTTTGTAATGTATTGTTGGGGGGGGGGGCGAAGAATAGGAATAAATAAGCAAATCCTTTGAAATAAGTAAATCCTTCGCAAACACTGTCAATATTCTTTTATTGCATTCCAAATCCTTCTGAATAATTGTATGGATAGCAGTGCACAGAAAAGCTCGTACTTCGAAAAGACGTATATATACGTCCGGAGCAATTATTGTTTTGGCTGAGCGAGACTTTTATATATTTCGCTGACACTTAAGAGATTAAAATCGTATTGTAGCTTTAGCGTCCAAGTTTAATGTTATTGAATTCATTGCATTGTTATTGTATGAAGGGGGGGGGGGGGGGGGTGAAAAATTATGATTGAATATTGGGTCACAAATAGCGAACGTTTGAGAAACACTGGTGTACTGTATATTACAAAATTGTGTGAAAAAATAGTTAGTGGTATTTTACTTACAATTTTTATTTATTTTGCGTCTAAGCAAACTAAAATAAACAGTTGCTCTTAGCAACCTTATGAGCCCTCTAGGAGTTATTTTTACGCGATTTCATTTATATAGCATGAAAGCCATAGAAATGAGGTGTCATCTTCGTACGTGCAAAAGTCGCTCAAAATAAATTATTTTTCCAGGAGTCTTATGTACAATGATTTTAATTAAACAATTCAATCAATTAGTACCGATGTGTTGGAAGGAAAAAGATACTATTTGTTGCCACTAGAGTCATCTCGTTTAAGATAGGTTGATTTCATACATAGTCAGGGGATTGGAAAAAAAGTATTTTCCATAATCGAAAAAAAGGACAAGTTAATATCAAAACTAATAAGGATTCTCGAAGGATATTTTTTCCAAAATCATTTCTATAATCAGATAACATATTTCTCTGAAAGTAGGCAGAGGAAAAAAATACCCCTCCAACATATCTGATTACTTTTCTGGCTTTATTAATACCATTGAAACTTTAATAAATTAGCTAGACTTGGAAATAAGCGAAAAAAAAATCACCTAATGAAAAACTAATTATGCTAATTGTACTAAAAAGTAATTAGTAAAAACAAAAATTAATAAAAGCCTCTCTGTGCGTACACAAGAGTTAATTCAATATATCATTTTTTCTTGTCTCTTTCTTTTTCTTTTTTTTTTTTTTTTGTCCTTTTTACTCCTGCCTCATAACGATATGACAATCTTTTGTTCCTTTTCCTTTATTTTACTTACATTTTTATTGTGATTGAAAAATCTCACTTGAAAACTATCTAACATTTTTTTCTATGATCTAATTACTCAGAAATAAATTGGATTCTGATCAAAAAATTACTCGCGATAATTTTTTGTTTTTCTTCTTTTTTATTGTGATTTTAAGTTACCAAAATTAATTGATTTGGGTACTTTTGGAAGCTAATCCTTAGGCACTTCGTTTTTTTCCCTTCTCATCTCTGCCTTTTCCCTTTTATTTTCATTTTTACTCTGAGTGGGCAGTGCATTGCGTATACTTTGTAACGTTCGAGAATTCCTTGTGGAATGGCGTGTGAACTAAAAGGCTAGTCATCGAACTTATTTCTTATAAAATAAATCCCTAAAATATCAGCTAATGAACTTATGAGTTAATCATCGGAACTCTGTTTATTAATATTTAATTAAAATTATGGCATAAAAAATGCATGGAACAAAGACAGCATTTATAGAAAAATTACAAAATAAACTGTGTAAACATTGAGGATTTTTTTTTTGAGTCATTTCATATAAATAAATCATCCTTCCTACACAAATGCTATTTAATTACTTTTGTTCAATTTACTTATTTCATTTATTGAATACAAATAATGGTAACTTTCTTTTTACAAAATAAGACATGGGAAAATCAGTCTTACTTTTCTATGGTATTATTTTTACTTACTCTTACGATTCATAGTATCTTAAAGTATCCGATTACTCGCAACAACTTTTTTTTGAAAAAAGGGAGATGCGAGAATTTTTTTTTAATTTTAGATTTATTTAGTATATTTTCAGGAAAAAATCCTAAAATTGAAATTTTTTTTTATTAATATTAAAAAGGGAAAAAACTGGTGAAAATGTGCGAAAAATTGCATAAATGGTGTATAAAATTTTTATGAACTATTTCTCAATTTTTCAATTTTAATGTGTTACTTTGTTTATCATGTTTGAAATGACCTTCAGGATAAGAGATATTTTAATTTTTACTAAAACCAGAGCACTTTATCTTAATGATTATATGAAATTGCTTAAAAAAACAGTGATATATTCACATAAAGGTCTGTAAATTTTGAAATAAAACAGTGATTGAGACAAATCTGTAGGTATAAACACTTCTACAGAACATGCACAAAAAATTTCACCAAATTATTTTCAAAAATTTTTGAGCAATCGCTGTCCCCGTTTGAACTTTTCGAAGGAAAAAAAACACATTTCGAGTAAAATGTATTTTTAAGTTTGACATCTTGTGTAAAGCTGTGCCATCTGCTGTTACTAAAACACTTGTAGTTTTTATTTTAGTGAATGAAAAATAAAAAAAAAATTAAAAAAAAAAACCTTGGTATTTTTTTTAAGCTAATAAGATGGCCTTTAAAACAAAATCATAAAAAAAAAAGATTTACCAATTTTTGAAACAAATCATGATTTTAGGGTAGTCGGATACCTTAATAAGCCTCAACTAGGAATATCATGTAACGGGATGTAATTAGAAAATCCGTTGCAACAGAAATTATCAACAATATTGATTTTCAATTCCTACTATTAGCTCACACTCTCTATATATTTATTTATTTATCTTGGTGGAATTTTCAATTGTTAATAAAATACATTTTAAAGCGCTCTATTGAGCAGAAATTTTATATACATGTTTATTTTGGATGACAATACAGTAATTTAATTATAATTAACAAAAATTACATGATTAAAACTAATTATTTAAAGAATTACTGATATAGCCACGTTGATTTCATTTTTAGCGACGGGTCAAAACTTGAAAAGATTTTTTTTCTCACGTTTTAAAGCATTCAGTTGAACTGAAATTTTATATACACGATTGTTTTGGATAACAATACGATGCTTTAATGATAATTAATAAAAATTAATTACCATTTAATGCAGTGCTTCTCAAACTTACAATATTTTCGACCCAATACTCAATCACAATTTTCATCGCGTCTCCCTCAATACAATAAGAATGTATAAGAGAATTCGATAATACGATACTTTGAGGCTAAAACTACAGTACAATTTTAACCTCTCCACCGCCGGCGTATATAAACGTCTTTCTCAGCCAGGGCGTAAATTGCGCTGGGCGTATATATACGTCTTTTCGAAATACGATATTTTATGTTCAATGCTATCCATAAAATTATTCTGGCGGCGCTGGAATGTATTAAATGAACCCTGACAGTGATTGCGAAGAATTTCAGAATTATTTCAGAGGATTTCTTTATTTTTGGTTCCCCCCCCCCCATACATCACATATGCTCGCCTACGTGAAAAACGGGGACATTGTTAGGCGAATCATAAAACATCTAATAAACATTTAAGAGATTAATTATAAACTGTACAAATTATCAAGATAAGTGTTGATTTTTGTATATAATTTTATATATAATAAGCCCACAGAGTCACTGGTAATTATTAAACTTGTGCTTAACTTAGTATAGTTAAATTAATTATAAAATACATTGTGCAGTATTTATACATTTATAAGTGTATCATATCAGTGGAAATGTGTATTTTATTTTTCATTATGTCGGAATGTATTCTGTTAGTTTATGTTCAGTAAATTAATAATTTTTTAAAATAATATTTTGTTTTCGACTTTTCAATAGGCTCGTGCCCCCCTCCTAGGGTTATCACACCCCTTAGGGGGCCGTGCCCCTCAGTTTAAGAAGCATTGACTTAATGTTGTGAATCTGTCCTATGTATATACATATTTATATTAATTGTAACTATTTAATAAAAAAAAGCTCAAATAAAATTTTTCTTTATTGATCTATGTAAGTAGGAATTGAGAGACTTTTTTTTATATTACTTGTTGTAGCTACGGCCACTTTTGCCTTCGTAAGTCATTGATTAAAATTTTAATTAATCTTAAGTTGTTAGAAACAAGTGTGCGTAACACTAAGAATTTTTTTTACTGATATCCACAGTAGAAAAGTTTACTTAATATTACCACACACAAGCGTAGTGAAAAAAAGACTGGTGTTTAATAATCTTCGCAGCTCTTGCCAGTTCTTCAAAATTGGCATTAATGTTAACAGCTTAAAGAACTAAATCATGGTGTTAATGGGTTTTATATAATTTAAATAATTAATTAACATAGATTAATAATTTCTTTAACTGATAATTTCTCCACTATATTTTATTTTTTTTATTTTGCGTTTTTAAAAATAGATATCTGATGTTCTGAATAACTTTCAATTTTTTTCAAATCTGATCATTATCTGTAGAGATACACATGATAA